>JAPDSC010029211.1:0-10634 GCA_026290005.1 Latrodectus geometricus | reverse complement strand
TTTTTTAAATTGCGAAATCACATGGATTGTTCTGAGTATAAAAAAAAATTTCACAACTCCTGGCCCGATTATCCTATTAACACAATCTATGCATCAATATACGCAGAATCATCGCGCAGGACAAAATAAAATGACATCTGGGCGCTTACCTTGAAATTTAGCCACTCATGTTGTTATTGAATGTTGTTATGGCTGGAATAAAGGAGTTCTGATAGTCAGCTTCTTGAAGTATTCTAGAAGTATTCTGACAGAATAAGTATTCTGGCAGCTTCTTAGTAGATTATTTCAAAATGGCTGGTGGCGGAAGAAATGATAGAATATTTTCTTTTTACTTACAGCTAGATCAGTCCAAAACAATAATTTGAAGCAAAACAGTCAAAAGGTCACTTAGGGGAAAGTGGGGTTCAGGATGGCGATGTATATGTCGTTCTTCCTCCCGAACTGAAAGCGTTTCACACCACCATATTGGAACGAAGAATGATTACTTTAAATAAACGTTAATAACTTTTGATCTATCAAACCGATTTTGATAAACGTGGTATCAAAATGTTCAGAAATTGAAAACGCGTCGATCGGTATAAAAATTAGGTGGTTAGAGACACTTTTTACACGTATTTTTGTGAGAAGTAAATGAGCGGGGAAAAAGACGTTCTTCTTCTACGCGAGTCCGTTCTCCGCCGTTATAAGAGAAAAACGAAAATGTATCGAATTTTCTGTTTGTTGTCGTCCATTTTTAAAACCTTGTACTCGTAACTGAATTAATCAAACAAGAAACCGTAAGAGGATATTTTAGTGTCAAATGTCACCTTTCCAACGAGCATAAATCTGAAATTTTTTGATAGATACCTCACGAGATATCGATCACTACAGACGTCTACCGAAAAAATAATGGATTACTTTTTCCCCAAACAAATATTTAAAATAAAATATTAAGTATTTATTTTAAGCCTATGAGTAAAATTATTTTATTTATTATATATACATCTTGATTATATCAAGAAATAGTAATATTTCTTCGTAATTAGCTGACTAAACAGTTTTAAATCTTGGAGTTCATATTTATGTCAAACAGGATTTCAATAACTCCTCTATAATAAAAGATGTTAAAAATTTATCAGAAAAGTTGATTTCCTTTACTTATTTTAAAACCTCATGTTAAATTCTTTAAGCTTTGAAATTTTACGTTCATAAATAGATAATTTTTTTAAAAGAAAGTTTCATAATATTTTATAAAATACTTACAAATTTATTTTCAGCATTCTTTTGAAACAAAAATGTTCTCATAGGAAGAATGTATGTAAAATGAAGCTATTCAATTCATCACAGTTTATATTCACGAACCATAAGCTTTTGGTTTAGTAGTCTCTAACAGCATAGTTATGTCTAATAGCATACAATTATGTCTAATAACAGAATAAATGCATATCAATTGCCCCTCCCCACAATCATTGTGAGAGACGTTTTATGTTTCTGCAACCATATAAAATTAAAACATTACATTGCTGCATTAATTGCTTATGTTGAAGTATTCAATTTACAATGTAGCACTTTATATTCATTTATTTTATTCTTTACATTTAAAGTTATGGGAGGCTAAATGCTATGTATGCAAAATCTAGAGAAAAAGAAGAGGAAGTAATGAATAAGTGAAATATATACAAAATGAAAAGATAATTAGAAAAGTTTGAGTTATTTCATGACATTTGTTTGTGGCTTCTTAATAATTATATTTTAATAATTAAGGAAAATAACAAGTACATTAATTTATATTTAATTAAAGATTTCGTAAATGTATTGAAATTTTCAGGCATAAAATTTTTTAAACAAGAGAAATACACACGTTATATGTTTCAAGCACAGTACCTTCCTTTCTTTATAAATAACTGTCGGAATAAAGACTTCATCATTTCTCAATTGATATATTGACTCAATAATTAGATGAATAGCGCATTTAACTAAATACTAACCCTTTAGCTGATGAATATGTTGATTTCTGAATATACTCATTCTTTTGACATTTAACAAAATTAGTAGGAACGGAAAAGTAATATTGTATTTTTTTAAAAGAAAAACATTTATGCATTACTCTACTTTACAAAGTGGCTGTCATCTCTTTTTTTGATCCAGTGGCTTGAAATTATGGGTTTCATATTTAATGCAGACTAAAAAAAGGTTTCAGATAAAAATGAAAACCTCATTATATACACATACTATTTCACAGATTAAATAAATAATTGTTTTTACACACTGACAAGCATTATTTAAAATATTTTTCAGTTAAAAATTTTTAGTAATTATATTAACTTACAAAAATATTAACTCTAATTGCTTTATTTATATTTCCATGAATGTATTCATTAATAAATTTTGAGATTTTTATTTTAATATCTTAAAACATATCTTTCTTTTTTTAAATTATGTTGAGCAAAAACTTTCACAAAAATAACACAAATTGCATTTTAAATATTTTAAATTGTCATATTTCTCTTAATTAAAAAATATAGTTACTGCATAAATAATTGTAAAGGAAATATTTGTACGTGAAAATTAATGCTCTTTAAATTTATTGAATCAACTTGAAAAATTCCTTTTAAAATTTATTGTCTGAAAAAGTAAATAAACAGGGAATGTTTCGACTACTATATTATTTTTATACTGTTTCAGAAGAAATAGTAGAAAATATAATTTATAACTCTTAATTCACAAATAATGTTTCTGTGAATTTTTTTTTTTACATTTACCAATAAATGTTCACAATTATTCAAATTGATTAAATGGTCAATAATTTACAAAAATTATTGACATTTTACTAATGTAAGGTGTTGAGATAAAGAAATTGAACACTGAAACACAGATTTAATTCTTTTAAAATTATTTCAGTTCACAAGAAAATGTCATTTAAATTCCGTTTCGGCTTTAATTTTAAGTAATCTGACAGATGGAATCAGAAACACATTTAATATGTATTATGATTTAAGAAGATTACTTGCAGAAAATTTCTGTCAAAATACAGCATCCACACAAAGCATAGATTCGTTGATATTTTCCCTAGCTACGCTCGGTACAATTCACTTGAGATCATCAGGCTAATCGACACTATTGTAATTTCAAAGTTATCATGCCGGAAATCATTTGCCCACGAGGGATGCAAATTCGATCCTGGACTCTGATTAGGGGAAAATTCTGATACAAAATTTAATTATGTTTCATGAATACACAGTCGTGGAATATTTCTCTAATCATTTTGTTAGGGAGTCATCTTGTTGATCCCAAAGAGTTGAACTGCATGCACAGATACTCCCCTCGTGACCTGAAGGAAACATTCTGCCCAGGAGTTTCCTCTATTTTCTAGACTTATTTAAAAGATGTATGCAAATAAGGTGAGTTTCTGCTAACAAGAGCATGACACAAAATATTAAAAGGTATTATGAGTTCTACGTTGATAGAGAAGGGATCTTTCTACTTAGTTGAGGGTACATGAAATAAGCTGGCTCAAAATTTAGAGCTTTTTAACTTATTTATTTTGATGTAAGATGAAATTTTAATTACTGAAATGCTTTTTTGGTGATAAAAGAAAAAATGAAAATAATACGGAAATTATAAGCTAAGTATTGTATGATTTTTAATTCAAAATCTTTTTTTGAAGTGCTAAACTAGTTTTATAGTTAAATAAATTAAAATTATTTGTAATTGTAATTCCTAGCATCAGAGAAACCTTTGTAATCAAATTCATACTTTTAACTTTTATAAAATGATAGAACTAAGGATTAGGATTAGAAACATATTGAATTTACTTATTTTATTATAAATATTAAGATAATAATGATATAATAATTGAACAGTTACAATGATGAATTCATTAACAGCACCAATTTCTTTAGCATTTTATTTTTACCTAATTTCAATTTGCGTGAAAATATTTAAATCGTTAAAAATACTCAATCATTAATTAATCAATTTGAAAATTATTATTAAATAATAAATTTGTAAACATTAAGATAATTAAAGTTATCGTAGATATATAACGAGAACAAATATATCTGGTAATATTTGCTATTTAAAAAAAGCAATTATTAATAATTACAATAAAACAAAATTATTAATAATTATTATTATTGGTTTTAAAAATCTCAAGTATTTATTAAAAATAACTTAATATTTATTCGGATATGGTTGTTTTACTGAATCATTTAAATTTACAGTTTATACTTTATATAATTTTTATTTGCTCAAAATTTCATTTTACAATTGAAATACGTTTTATCTGCAATATAAAATGTGTGCTACTTCATTTCAGTAATAACAATTTTTTTGGAACGAATTCAACTTAATGAATATCTCATTCCCCATAAACGCATATATTTTTTAATCTAAGCTTCTTATAATTCTTGGTGTGATAACAAGTGGAGTTAAAAATTGCATATTTAAAATTGATTCTAATACTACTTTAGTAAGATTAATGAGTTTTTAGATAAATTTATTATTGACAATAAAAGTTATGAAGCAAATTTTGAAGTTTTAAAGTCTAAAGGCCTTGAATAATTCATTAAATATATTCTTTTTATGGAATTGAGCTTATTAATGATTATTAAAATAAATGTATATAGTTAAATAAAAAATGATATACTAAAAATTAATGATGGTACATTTGTTTATTAAAGAAACAATGAAGAATGAAATAAAGTAAAATAAAATATAATTTTTATTATTGCTTACAAAGAAAATCTGAATCAAATAGTTGATACATTATCTTGATACACTTATCTGATATTGATCATCAAGTATTTTCAAACATAAATCCCACAATGGTGAATTTGCAGTTATTTTAGAATACTCGTGCAAACTTCTGTTTCATCAGACATTTTTTACCATTTCATAACTGAAAATGCTCATTTCAAAGTACGAAATTCTTGTAAGTAATATAGAAAACATTAAAATATGTTTGTCATTTATACTGCCTTTTTATTTTTTAAAAGTAGTTTTGTTTAGAAAAATATTTAAATTTAAAAAGAGAATTTTTTAAGGTTTTTCTTTGAATTTTTAAAGAAAACCTCAGATCGTCAAAAATATTGATATATAGGCTGTCGTTTAAAAACATTAGTAATCTCAATTTATATAAAATGCTCTCAATTTGTCAATGATAGTGTTTGAGGGTAATTTTTGTTTTACCCTTTACATTTAATGCAAAATGGATAAAATGGCTTTACATTAAATATCAAAGCAAAACAGGAAATTAGATGATGTCTAAAATTTATTAAAACTTCTGATTGTATAAAATTAATTAAACTTTTAATTTTGGGTATAACTAATAACATCATATATATGAAATATATTATGGTAGAATTTTTAAAAAAATATTTCATACATGATAATGGGTGTGATTCGAAGGAATATTTTTTTACAAACTGCATAAAGAATCAGTATTAACAATTTTCTTAGTTTTCAGTTGGATCACTTTGAGTTTTGGCAATCATATACAGAAAGAAATTATTTACAATTGGATCTCAAAATTTAAAAACAAGTAACGAGTTGAAACCCACAAATATGTTTTAAAAAGAGGGATACTTTATAAGATTTATTTACTTGTAATATTACTAACTGTTGTATGTCAGTTAGTTTCAAAGAAATTAGGATCATACACGTAAAATAATTAGATTTTTTGTTCCAATATCTTTATCTGTAGCATAATATATTTTACGTATGCTTTGCAAATATTTAGTTTCATTGTTTCCTTATAATAAGTTTTAAAACTCATTTAAAGGAAGAAGTTTTTTGATTCATTGTACAAATAGATTAGAATAGTTTAAAAATAAACTCTAATTTACAGTATAAAATTTCATTAATATCATATGAAAAAAAGTTATGGCACAAAGCAGGAATATTTAAAAGTTTAATAATCCAACATCAAGAAGTAGAATAACAACTCTTTATTTAGAATGCTAATACTTATTTCTCCAGTTCTTAAATTCTCTAATTAAAAGATAACGTCCGAGTAGCATGATATTGTCACTAGCAAATCGATGACCATCTGTTTATGAAGTAAAAAGAACACATAGTTTTTTGCAGTCAGTTGTCTCAAAACAACTTCTCGTGCTTGTATATTATGAGCACCAGCTGATGAGTACGCCTTTCTGGGGAAGTACAAGAAAAAATGAAAATTCAAAAAAGAAACTTTCCTTTATAAAGTATTTTGAAAGGGAAAAACAAAAATAAGAGTGAAACTTTTATGTGAAATTTACCTCCTAAGACTGATTATTCGATCCCTTTGTCTGCGATCCTAATTGGAATCTAATTATGGATATACTATTATATGAAAGAAATTTTTCAGAAAAAAATGGAACTCCAGCAACATAATAAAAATCTCTTCTAATTACACTCGCTGGGATGGCAACAATTATGACAAGCTTACAAAAAATCGATGCAGAGTTCAGTGAAGCATTAATAATCTGTTAAGTATCAAAGTCTGTTTATTCGAGTATCGAAGCTAACTTTCTTTGAAAGGCAGAGTTTTTCTTTGAAATTTTCTGTTGGTCTTGTGTCGGCCATTTTTGGAATATTCTAAAGGAAAACTTATAGTTCAAAGGAATCTAAAAATAAAATTCTTTACAAAAGTTCTGGAGCCTAATTAGTATTCCAGTAACTTTTATAAATCACATGAATTCTCAGAACTTGTTTGGAAAGTTTTGATAAATTGAAATTCATCATTTATGTATTCTCTATTTTTAGCTTCAAATGGGATTAATTTTTTAAGTTTTTATCCCAATCAACATTAATTGACAGAAAGGCATAAAATAATATTAATTTACAGTAGAGAATGTCTTTGTCTTTAGTAAAAATATCTAAATACCTGTACCAATTTTATATTGTACTAAATAAATATTAAAAACTCAAATTATTATTAAATTTTAAATTATTAAGTTTCCATTTTTCTCATCCATTAAATTGGAAATGCTAAATGAAAGAAGTTATTTTGACTGTAATAGATTGTGTTAAAAATAAATTATACACCTGATTTAAAATCCACTGCTAAATTAATTAGCAGATCAAGCAAAATATTGAGGAACGCCGTTACTCTACAACCATGCAAAATTATAAGATAGAAAATACAGGAGTGATAAAAACAAAATAATGTGGAGGAAATTAAAATTTTTAAAATCATAGAAAGAAACATGAAAGTTGCTTGTGTACAACAATATGTTCCAAGTAAATAGCAAATATCATTTGAAAATGTTGCAACATACTAGTATGGAATATAGTTTATAAAGTAGTTAAGATAATCTGTTTTCCATAGGGGTGATAAGGAGATTAAAGATAGGATTTCTAGGGTACTCATACACTTCTGAAAAAAAGCAATTTTAATTTCTCGAACTGAAAAGATTTTTTGTTTTGGCAGCAACGCGACCTGCCTAGAACATAGTCAATAGAATTGATATCATAGGAACGCTAGTCACTGCACATTTTAAATTATTTTGGCTCTTTCAACATGTTCTTCAAAAAACAAACTATAGCAAGTTTGATTTTTCATGCATTAAAAGAAAATAATCATGGATGTTTCTTCAGTAAAATTGAAATGTGATTAGCTTTTCTTTCGCATATATATATACATATATGTATGTATAATAATACCTTCAGTGTTTTGCCTTCATGGTAATTCAATCTTTCTTGTACAAATATAGAATTATTTCAAAAGGCAATTTTTATCAAAATCAAAGTTTTATTTACAAATACTGAAAAACTCAGTATGTTGAATAATAAACTGCTGAATAGTTAAGATAATAAAACATTCTTAAACATAAATTTAGTAAATATAAAATTATATGAAATATTTTAAAAATAAAAAAGCGAACATATGTTAAATTTACAACTTAAAAGTCAATAATCAACAGTAGACAGCAATTTTAAAATAATAACCTATTATTAGTTTTCTTAAATTTTTTACATTTTTTTTAAAATTTAACTTTACATGGACCTTATTTTACATTTTACTAGAATTAAATCAAAGGTTTTGGAAAATCAAAGGTACTGGTTAAAACAAAAAAAGTCTCTCATCATAAAATTTTTCACGAGAAAAATCTTTTCTATGTATAGATATCGATCACAATAAAGTTTTATATATTAGTGACATTTCTGTCTCTGGAGTAGCAAACAAAGTAATAATATAAAAGTATTGATCCTATAGGAAAGATAAAATCTGCGTAGAAATTTCTGAAAGAAGAATTTTTTTTAAAAAGTTTCTTTGTGTGAGCAACAAAAGAAAAATATTGAAAATTCCAAAGATAACAGATTATAATTTCATTATACTAGTTTTTATATCAACTTTTAGATTTATTTTTATTTCTGGTGTACGAATGTTTTCGATGTATTTCAATATTATATATTATATATCATAAATCATTTTACCATTAAACTTTTGTTACTGAATTATTTTACTACATTTGTTAATTGATTTTACCTTTCAGAAATAGGCTTCATGCCACAAGTGTCAAATGAGAAAAAGTATGTTTTCATTTTTAAAAGAAAAATATAGCGTGTATATAGTTATAATTTTTTCATTTAACTCATACTGTGAAAGAAAATAGTGAAAAGTGATTGTATTAATGCAGTTATAAACATTGAATATTTAGCACACAAAAATTTCATAACAGAAACTTGAATTTCTTCAACCATTGTGTAACAAATAAGAAAAGTATTACAAGTATATTTGGCAATCATCACTTTAGAAACGAAAAATAGAAATTTAAATAGAGAAAACATTATATTATTTACCGAAAGTAAAATGCTTTTTCAGTTCTTTTTTCCAAAATGTTTCAGACATTTTAGCTTAAAATATGATATGATATTTTGAAAGTTTTTATAAGATTTCCCTTCCATGTAAAAATGATTTTTTTAAAGGACTTTATATAAATAATTCTTTAAATAGAATATTAAACCTTTGTTTGACAGCATAAAATGTTTTAATGAAGTATAATTCCTCTGACATTATTAACTTGGAGTTAATCCTAATCAGTTCAGCAAATTCCCATGAAAATTCTTACATCATTTAATAAACAAAAAGTTTTGAAGATTCAAATTATATAATGACAATATTTGATATGTAACACTTAATCCAACATTTAATTCTAGTCATCGTTAATCATGGATTAGGAACCAATGAGAAACCACTGATCGTAATCAAACTGAAATTTATTTCATATAATTAGTTGAAATATATATTACGTTGAACGATCTTAAAAATTAAGCATGATTATTTATAAAATTTGATAAAATTAAAAGATTTGAGTAAGATTATTTGAAATTTTTTTTTATGAATTTTCGGTAATATTTTACTCTTTGGTATTTTATTGACACACACTTTAAGATTAAAAAAACAGAATTTAATTTGGGATCCAATATACATTCACTGTTCTTGTTCAAAAAAATTTAATATTCATTCCAGTTTAAAGAATTTAGAAACACAAGAAGGGGATAACTACGGGAAATATTTTAACTCTTTCAAAGGAGAACTTAATAAACAACTACAGTTTCCGGACAGATTCAATTATTTAAACTTTCTTATTTGAATGTGCTAAAAAAGTAGTTTATTTAGTTGTATTTTTCTAAAATATTTCCCAGTTTTATGAAATTAGTTTTGATCATAAGTCGTATATTGTGATTTACATTTTATTAGTTATGAAATTAAACTAAAAAGTTTTCATCTATTGAACAAATCTATTGGTACTTGTAAATATTCTTTTGGGTGATTTAAAACTTTTATATAAAGAATAATATAAATTAACGCTTTTATCAAATGAAAACCAACTAAAAACTAAATTTATCATTGTTATTAAATTGAACTATGGTTCTTTTTGAATTTTAATAAAGCCTCAGCACAAACAGGATAGAGGAGAAAACATAACTAGGACGTTTAGTATTCATACATACACACACTCTACAAGTTTTTCAATTCATTATCATTCTATATAAAAATTATATTAATCATATACACTTAATTATACTTTTTTGCAGTGTGATAAATCTATACCATATTAACAAGTAATAATTGACTGTGATTTTGTAGTTAATTTAAACTTACAAATATTAATTTCAAAAATAATTTTTCTTAAATCATTTGATATGGAAAGATTGAAAATCTTTAGTTTTGAATGTTTAACACACGCAAACAACATATTATACATTAGTAGTTCGTTACTAAAATATAGAGAACTCTGCTAAGGGTCCACTCGTTATTCTATTAAATTTTGAGGAACAAATACTTACTTCAAATTTGACATTACTATGTGAGAAACACATGAGGGATTGGACTTCAAGCATTTAAGAAAATATGTCATAAATTTATAAAGGAATTTGAAAATATAATTAAATAAGATAAATTAGAAATTAAGATAAACTTTTTATTCAAAATAACATATAATATTTATTAAACAATCAATGATATTATAATGCCACTTACTTTGATTATGATTTTTTTTTGTTCGAATAGTGAAAATTTTATCATTAACGGGAGAGTTAAAATGATAAATAAGTGTTTTAAACAGACTTAATTAATGTACATATACATTTTTACAGCTTTCCTTAATAATATTAAATAACAACACACTATATCTTACATTGGTAAATGATAAAAGCTTTATTGT
>JAPDSC010029205.1:677-14804 GCA_026290005.1 Latrodectus geometricus | reverse complement strand
TTTGTTAAAAATATATATATATATATATATATATATATATATATATATATATATATATATATATATATATAAATGTAAGGTTATTTTTACAAAACTAATTCATAAATTGTCAGATTAAATATATTTAAATTATTTAAATAATAAATTTTGAAATATGAATAAAATAATTTAATACTTTTTGATTATAATGAAGAAGTAAATATTTTCCTCTAATAAGTAAAATAAATTTGAATTTATTCTGTTTATTTACAATTCAATGAATGATAGTAGATTCAAATACATTTAATAAAAGTAATACATCTGCATTTGTTATTTTTTGATCAATGTGAAATTTAAAGGTATAAATTATTTTAAGGATTGAATATTTCTTAAAAAGAAGAGATAATTCATTTTTGTTTTTATGTAATAAATTATAATTAATCATTTATTTCTTAAATGTATAAATGCAGCATTAAAAATTACATTTTATCAGATTCTATTTAAATTTATTTTATTTATATTAATTATTTTTTATCATATTATTATTTTTATTTTTTACTATTTTTTATTATTTTTATAATATATTATATTTTTAATGTATAAATTTATCTTTTATCAGTAGTCATTTATTAAACACTGATATTCATTATATTTAAATATTAAAAACTTCAGTAGCAATCGTTATTTTTAAATATAAAAAGGATTTTTCATGAGCAATTATTTTAATGTACTTAATTACTTTTTTATTTTATCATAACACTTCCATCATATTTCCATTTATTACTAACCCGTTCTTCAGATTATAAAAAAGTGATAACAATAAAATTTCAATTACATTATTTTCATAAATTAAAATGATAACATTAAAATGAATTAAGAATAGAATTAAAGTATAATATTAAAATGAGTTAACAATAAAATAAGTTATATTTTTATCATAGGAGACGTTATAGATTTTTGGCTCACTAATACTAAAAAATTAATTACGTTTAGTAATTAATTTTTTGTGGAGATGCAGCAACTATTGAGTTCATTTAGCCAATTTCTTAATTATTAATTTTCCTTTTGATATTACTAAAACATTTTCTTCCCTAGCGCCATAGATCCAGTACTGTTTACATTGAGGTAGAAATTGCATTGCTGAAAATCTCATTTCGGGAAGTTATCTGCATGTGGTAAAAATCCAGAAAGACTTCTAATTTTCCCGATGTAATTAAACAAATGAACTACAAACAAGAGGCAGTAATGGCTTTTTAATTAGTGAATTGTGTTAAGATTAATAAATTGGAATTTTTTTTTATTTTTAATAAAAAACAATTTATAATTCACTTAAAATCAGAATTGTTTTTGTTACTATGAATCTTGGCAAAGCAAAGACCGTCCATCAGGGACTGGGCGAATGAAGGCAGAAAGAGTGTCTTCCGTTTTTGAATAGAGCACCCTCATACGAAGGTGTTAATACGACTTCGGCTCATAGATGGCAGCACCATCTGGGTATTACACTTTATAGATTGAAACCGGAGTAGACACATAACCTGGATCTACCCATTCCTAACGGCATTAATTTGAAATGGGAACATGGGAGGTATTGCGACCCGAGATATTTTACATGTCTTAGTAGCCATTACTGAACCCTACGGTTAAACCGGGATTCGAACTCATTACCTTTCGGTAAGGAGCACGACGCCCTAACCAACCAGGCCGTTGCATTTCACCTCTGAGGTAAATGCTTATTGTGGTTTCGAACCCAGTTTAAATTGCAGGCAGTCATCTAATTATCTCTCATATGCAGAAAAATAACAGTTTAGCAATATAAAACCAAACCATAGATCAATAAGGATTACTTCTCGTGAAAGATTCTTTGAGAAATGTTAGTTTTTAATAACAAAAGTATTTTATAATATTGTTATTAAATAGTTTTTAGCTGTTTAATTATATATTGTGTTTTATCAAATATCACTTGTTATTATAAAACAATAATAAAAAGTACTATTCTATATAAATTAATATTATTTTAAAATGCCTATAACTTTAGTTCATATTAAAGGATATGTTGAAATTTTAAAATTATTTTATGCTGAGACAGAAAATATGTTTATAAAATAATTATTTATACTATACATTGGGAAATAGCAAGGCTCTATCGAACATTGATGAAACAAAAAAACATATAAAATGTACTGCGCAAAGTAATTGTAAGTCACCAACATTTGAAACACTGTTGCTGTCAATCTTACTGATTGCCCAAGAGAAAATGTTTAAGTTCTACTTTTTATTAAACTTATTCATTATTTACATGAAAATACCAGAAAGCGCATTGGGATCAGTTGTTTCAGATATTTTCAAGTTATAATTTTTGCGAGGTTAAAGAAGCGAAGGCAAGCAGCTCTGGTTTGAACAAGCCATATATATTTAACAAGCACTTTTAGGACTCGACTAAAACGTAAATGAAGTCCTATATTTACAATAAACAATGTTAAATGAGAGAAATGGTAGTAAATGTGAAAAGATCTTGCATCTGAAATGTAGGATCGTGTTCCAATTAATCTCTCTGAAGAACTAAAGAACATCGTGCTAACCTATCTTAGCTATGGTAAACTTTCATAGGAATTTTATAGTCTGCTTTCTTTTAATATGTGAATGGGATCTATCTATGCAAAGTCCTTCAAGAACGTAGTATAAGGCATCTTATATTATCTTCTTGAAGTTATCGCTAAAAGTTCTCGTAGGGTCTAATGTCCCTCTGCAAGAGTTATATGAAAATTGGTCAAGGCGGTAAGTGCCGTATCACATATCGATCTCGCTAACTAGGCTTATCTAGTAACTAGTCACTTTTAAAAGTTCTGGTAAGGTCTAATGTCCTTCTTCAAAATTTATATGAAAATTGGAGAAGGCAGTAAGGGCTATATCACATGTCGATCTTGCTAATTAGACCTATCTCTGTTAAAAGTTCTCATAGAGTCTTATGTCCCTCTACAAGGGTTATATGAAAATTGCAGAGGGTGGTAAGTGCCGTATCACATTTCGATCTTGCTAACTATGCTTTTCTAGTAACTAGGCACTGTTAAAAGTTTTCATAGAGTCTAATGTTCTTCTATGAGATTTATATGAGAATTGGAGAAAGCGGTAAGTGCCGTATCATGTGTCGACCTTGCTAACTAGGCTTATCTAGTAACTAGGCACTGCTGTTAAAAGTTCTCATTGGGTCTGGTGTCCTTCTAAAAGAGTTATATGAAAATTGGAGAAAGCGGTAAGTGCCGTATCACGTGTCGACCTTGCTATCTAGGCTTATCTAATAACTAAGCACTGTTAAAAGTTCTCATAGGGTCTTATGTGCCTCTACAAGAGTTATATGAAAATTGGAGAAGGCAGTTAGTACTGTATCACATGTCGACCTTGATAACTAGGCTTATCTGATGTTAACTTTCGTAGGGAATTCGAAAATTGTAAGGAAACTGATAGTATTTAGCAAATTTGGTAAACTGAAACAAACAGCCAAAAATGGATGAAGTAAAAAATTAAAATATATCAAAATAAAAAATATAATTTTTCTCTACTATGTAAAGTAGAAATTTACGTTTACAAAATCATACTGCTAACAACAAAAGGAAAATATTTTCCTATTTGATCCCAACTGAATTAATATATTTTTTAGTGGATGAATGACCAAAATAAAATACATGTAGGCAAAAAAACAGCAATCTCGATCATAATCCATCACTTCTTGACAACCGATATGTTTGTGTTTGGTCACACGTGGTTACGGAGGACATTTAATCAGTTAGCAAGACTGTCAAGAACACCATAGCGTGTCAGAATATAAATTGATCCCTGCCGAATAATAGTTTACGAAAAACATCGCAAGCTGTCAAAATTATTATTTACACCGATTGTGGAAAAAGTCGTGGAAAATTTTTTGCCTCTTCTTGCACGCTTGAAAATTGATGGTCTTGCTTTGATCGATTGGATGATCGTCCTATCGTTTTTATTCTCTGGACTACTTGTTATTAAAGAACAATGCAAAGTTTGGGAAAAATGTTTTCAATACTTGGAGATTTAAAAATTATATAAAAATCATGTAAGAAATTTATTTAACACTTGAATATTTAACACTAGAATATAGAATCTATAGAAATTAACATTATAATTATAATTATTTTCTATAAAATAATTATAATTATTTTATAGAAAAAAATTATAATTTATATAGAATCTATAGAAATTTAAATTATATTTAAGGCATATAAAAATATAGATTCATATATGAATTATAATAAAACGTAGATCACAGTAAAAATTTTATTGTTTAAAAGGAAATTAATTTTATCAACGTGTCTAGATTTATTTATCAATATTTAATGGGCAATGTCAAATTGATGCCTTATATTACCTTCTTGAAATCTCCAAATTGAGTTACCTCAAACTTTTACAAATATATTTTCAAATTAAAATATTAAATATTTGTATACATTTTGTACTGAAATAGAGGTATTTATATTTGCTAAATACTGAAAATAACTATCTCTATTTCATTTTGTAATGAAATAGAGATAGTTATGTTCAGTATTTAGCATTTCTTACAGATTATATATTTTGGATTCAACGTTTTTTAAATAGTATATTTTTATTGGTATTAATATGAAAACGACATTTCAATTTCGAATATAAACTGATATGTTCCATTTTTCCAATGAAATAATATTGCTAAATAGCAACTAGAGCCTTATTTTTGAACGTAATATACAGGCATTTTGATTAAAAATCAACATTTACTTATCTAAACGTCATTAATGACAGATACTTTTAATCATGACTGATTAACATCATACATAGAACTTTTTAACATTAAAAGCGTTGCCAGCCGGAAAAATATAAAAAGATGCTGTTTGGTTTCGTGCGACAGCTATGAGTATCACGATGGCTTGAAGTCGATTACAATTAAAAAAACATCCCCACTGAGGAATACTACATAAAACAGTAACCATATACTTTCTTATTGACTTACTTAGAATTTAGATACATCTCTAATAAGGCAGCAAAAACTATTTACAGTAAATGGCTTAAGCAAGAATAGAAGGAGAATTTTAATCCAATCAAAAATCTCCACACTAAGAAGGCTTATGTACTTAAATAATAGCAAGATTTAATATCTTTCCAATGAAGAAATGATTTATTTTATTGAGTGCCAGTCAGGCCAGCAGTATCAGGTGCGTTGTTCAACTTTTTCAACTGAAACGTAATTTGGTGTGGAGTCCGACTTCTTTAGTAGACACATGCCATAGGTACCCGTTTATAGGGTAGGTTTATTTCCTTTCTCTTCTTCTTTGTCCTTTCCTTTTATGAATTCACACTCTAATCATAAAATGAAAGGACAAAGACAGGAGAGAAAGAAAGAGAAAGGAAATCCATGTCCAATCCGGGATTCGAATCCAGGACCTTCCTATCCACAGTCTGTCATGTTGACCACTAAAGAGGGTGGACGGCAATGTAGAAATGAAGATGCTAACATATGACTTTAATTTTTGACGATAAAACTCAAATGTTGATTGATGATGTAGTTTGATATCCAACTAAATCAGAGTATAAGACGCCATTTAGTAAATAGTCTTATAGCTGAAAGATGTCGAGAGAATATTGTCACCTGAAGAAATTTTTCATAGATTGAGGGCCATATTTTCTTACTACAAAAAATCAAAACTCCTTACTGGAATTAAATCTTGGACTTTATATTCATAAAAACTCACAATAGGTTCTTTTGAATTATTTTACTACAGGACTATGGTGAGCCAATTTACAAAATATTTGACAACACTTAGCTTACAATCATACGGCTAATGCAAAATATATGAACATACGCCAATTTTTTACTTTCTAGTTGGAATTTCATTGATAATTGGTCCTATTGACGTGTCACAAGGAAAATACTAGTTTAATACCGAAGTATGTATCCTGACAAATATGTATACAGACAGAAAAAAATTAACACGTATCTTCGATTGTTTAACAATGTTTAGGGCCAAATTCTGCACTATCTAATCCAAGAGATCATGGTTTTTTTAATTAGATGTGTTTGCGGTCCAGAGAAATGCTGGCAACAATTATAAAATCATCATAGTGTAACCATTAATTAACTTTATTATTATGGTTTTAAAAACATTGTTATCATGTAATTGCAGTCTTAAAAAATTTGTTTTTAAGCATAAACCTTTTTTGAACAAGTCTAGTTTTAAAGAATTTACGCAAAATAATCACAAAATGATAACAGAATCATCAATCTGAAAATTCATGAATTCTAAATAGCAACTAAATGACAAAATACATGTTTGGAATGGGATAGACTCTGAAATGATCATTTATATCAGCTATGGCAAATTATTTTAACCAACATAATCTACTTGAACTATATCATATTTTGATAAATTTATATACATATTCCATTTTAATAAGCTTATTTTGGAAAATTAGGAAATAATAAGCTTATTTTGGAATTAAAAGGTAAAATACATGTTTGGAATGGATAGAGTCTGAAATGATCATCTATTCCAGCAATTGCAGATTTTTTTACCTTACATAATCTACTTATTATGTATATCATATTTTGATAAATATATCATATTTTGATAAATTTATATGTATATTCCATTTTAATAAGTTTATTTTGGAAAATGAGTAAAAGAAAGTATATAATTCTCTAGAATCAATTATTTTACATTAAACAATTTTCAATTCATAATTTTGGAAAATATTTTATTGCTAAAGTAAAAAAAATATCAATTTTGATTACTGGATATACATTTACTATAAATGATTTTCGATTAGAATTTTATAAATTTATTTGCTCAAAATGTAAGGAATTATTTCTCATGTGTTACCTTTTAAAGCAAAACTTTATATTTCCCCATACGACATTTTTACAAGAAACCATTTCGTTTCATTCCAAAATATTTTTGCAGAATTTCTATACTTTTATCTTTTTTCTTTATGAGGCAAATATTTTGTTTGAAAAATAAAAGTAAATTTGTCTTTGAACTTCTTCTTTCGTGCCTCTGGGGCGAATTTATATCTGAATCTGTTATATCAAGATAGTTTTTGAAAAACTGCTGTTTTGGTTTTCATTAAAGTAAGGCTTTCTGTGTAAAGTTATGCATATACCTTTACAAAAATGTAGCCTTGAAGCTACAATTTCTTTTTGCAGAAAATATAAATTCTCTGATAGTTTTCTTTGCTAAATTGGAGAAAGGAGTTTCACGAAGTTTTTAAATGTTTGTGATCATTTTTAATAAATCACAGAGAAAAGGAAAGAATTTCGATGCTTTTTTTAAGTGATTATTAAAAAAAAGTTACTCTGTTTCATGAAATAGTTATTAAATATTAAAAATTTCAGTGCATGTTTTAGAAAAGAGTTTGACTAAGAAAAATCAGATATTGGTAACTTATTTTAAATGACTTTAGCGTGTTTGAAGACACTGGGATTGATATTTGACTCCAACAAAAACCATTGTGTTGAGATTGCCCATGCATCTCGAACTTTTGCTACGCCTAATATCTTTTTGGAATAGTAGTGTTGGTTTGAGGAAAAAATTTTGAAAGGTGAAAAATTTACCTTGTTACTTGAGCATTTGTTAAAGTTATGAGTATGATAACATTTACCATGAGCTATCTTTAGAAGCATAGTTTAAAGGAAATAGAGAGGCAGAATCATTATATCTCAAACTAACAGATTCGTAGTTGCTAGATGGATTAAAATGTCAGTTTTAGAACTTGCAAGCAGAGGGCTCTATCTTAAAACTAATAAAAGATTACCAATCAGAGTATCCGATGTTTATTAACTTGACAAATCCAAATTAATCTTTGATTAAATGTTAAAAATCTCATAATTTCCTCTAATTGATTAAGGAGAATTTGATAGGAACTTACTATTTTAGTTTATGACTTCCATTCGACTAAAATTCGAAAGAAATCAACTGAAGGAAATGTTCTTAAATATTTTATGTTTTTCTTCATGAATTTTATTCATTACCTTATTTTTTTAACTTTACCAATTATCTACTCAAATTCTAAATCGATATTTTTAAACCAGAAAAGACATTTTTTCAAAAAATAAAAGTCTTATGATTAATTTTTTTATAAAATATTTATAAGAATATCCTTCTCACTGTTTCTAATATAGTAAAGTGATAGAAAAATAATTCAAAATTTGCGAAAAATAGGATTCATTTCAAATAAACTAGAAACAGGATGTATTAAAAATGAATGAATAAATAATAATAAATTTAAAAATGAATAATATAAAATAATAATAGAATGTATTAAAATGAAAACACCAAATAATACAGAATGGTTAATAATTTAGGCTTCTATTTATTGTTCTTGTACCAAATAATACAGAATGGTATTATTTGGTACAAGAACAATAAATAAAAGCCTAAATTAATCATACAAAAAAATATTCTATATTAGGCAAAAACCTTATTGCCATCGTTATTAAAAGATTTTTTAAAAGACTTTTTAGAGTTCTTAGAAAGAAATTAGTGAATTAAAAATGTTTTTATACACTGCAAAAGGGTAACAAATAAGAACATTAGAATGAGAAAAGATATTTTTATTTAATATCTTAAAAATATTGAGTTCATACGCATTTTATAGGAATTTAGGACCTCCAAAAATTATATTTAAATATGTCGATTTGCTTGATTTTCTACTTCCTATACATACTTTGAAAAAATCAAGTTAATTTAAAATTTTTATTCAAATAAATAGCAGTTGTGATTTTTAAAATATTTTGGACTCAGAATTTTGCAATAATTACTTTCTTTCTCAATTTCAAGCTTTCAACTTCAGAGCCTCAGGAAAAGTATAAAAATTCACGAAAAAAAAAAAATTATTTTTAAATTGTCGCTAATAGAAACAAAGACGATTTGGACAAACTAGAAAAAAAAAACTGAAAATAAAAATAGTGGAATGGAATTCTTTTCACGCGATTCATTGTTTTGTAGAATAAAATTCTTTTTTGAGTCCTTTTTCTATCAAAGTTTCGCTACTTCATTTAAGAAATAAACACGCAACATCTTCAATCTTTTTTTGAATAATCTAGCGTGTTCTCTGAAATTGTAGTAAAAATTTTTCATTCCTATAAAAACAATACTTTTAACTATTATTTCACATAAAATTTAAATTGAACAAAGATTTTTGTAGACAAAAAAAAAAAAAACTTTTTTATTTGTCTCTACATATTTGTCTTATCTTTTTTTTTTAACTTGAAAAGTGTATTTCAAGGATTTTATTCAATACATCCCCGTGGAGTTTCGTTTTGTTGAGAAAAGGTGATATATATTTTGCCTCTACTATTTCTATATAAAATTTGAATTGCATTGCATTAATGGAAATATTATAAAAGTCTATTTCTCCGAATTAAAAAATATTTATTATTTTTTTCTTTTTTCAGTCTAGAATACATTTTGTGAAAAAAATAATATATTTTGTAAATTCAATAATTTTAGGTTAACATTTTATTAGCATGATACCATAAATGAAATTTGTTGTAAAAATTAATTTGTTGTACATTTTACCTTGAATATTAAAGTTAGTTGGTATATCCATTCTTTTCTTAAAAAATTTCATTTCGAATTCATTACAATTTATGAAGTCTATTTATAGAAATCATTTCATATTTGTCTTTTTATTTTATTTATAATGTTTCAGTAATGTTTCATAATGTTAATAAATATTTATTCATAATGTCAAGAAATATCTTTTTATTATTAAATAATATATCTTAACATTATAAATATTACTGAAACATTATAAATAAAATAAATAATCAGTTAGTCATGAATTAGCTCTTAGCTAATTCATGACTAACAGATTATTTATTTGATTAACAGAAAACATTATTATTTGTACCAACAAATATCTTTACTATCGTATTGTATATTTGAGTAAATGGCAGAGATTGCCTGATTGGTTAGGACGTCGTTCTCGTTATCGGAAGGTGGTGAGTTCGAATGCTGGCTTAGCCGAAGATCCGCCGTGTTCACTAATGGCGAATGGGGTACGCAAAATATGTCATGTTCGCAATATCCTCTATGTTTCCATTCCAAATTAATTTCTCTAATGATGTTTGGAATCAGATCATGGATCTTCTCTGGCTTCAATCTCTAAATTGGAAGATGCAGATGGTGTTGCCATCTAGGAGCAAAAGTCGTATTTCCACCTTCGTATGGGAGTGCTCTGCTCTGTTCAGAAATTGAAGACGCTCTTTCTGATTTCATTCGCTCAGTCCTTGACTAGTGGACTCGTCTTCGCTAAGTGTCATAAGTAACAACAACAAAAACATATTTGAATATGCATTACTATGCATGGCAGCAGAACAGAACATGATTTTGTAAGTCTGCACTGTTGTTAGATTTTTATTATTAAAAATAGTAATTTCTGCCTGAAGCTGCACAATATTTAGTTCTCAATTCTTGAAGACCATTTTATGTTAGTGATAGCCTAACTATCAATCTTTAAGGAACAGCTTTATGTTAGTGATAGCCAAAACATCAATCACCAAGCCATCAATCCTTGAGGATTATTTTAGGTCAGTGATAGCCAAACCATTAATCCTTGAAGACCACTTTTTGTTAGTGATAGCCAAACTATCAGTCTCTAAGGAACAGCTTTATGTTAGTGATAGCCAGAATATCAATCACCAAACCATCAATTCTTGAGGATTATTTTAGGTCAGTGATAGCCAAACCATTAATCCTGGAAGACCACTTTATGTTAATGATAGCTGAACCATCCATTTCGAGCAACTAATAGCTTGAGGGTCTATTTTTATGTATCTCATTAATATACTGATTGGTTGACTTTGATTCCACCACTAAACAGACGAAGATAACTGCTTTTTTCTTTGGAATAAAAACTTTGAATATTTTAAGCAAATTCTTGCGAAGTAAGATGTGAGGCCACGGTGGCCTGATTCACTAAGGCTTTAAGGGGCTATCACCAGAAGGATAGTGATTTCGAATCCCGGCTTAACCGAAGATTTGTCGTGTTCACTAAAGGCAGCTGGGACACATTAAATAGGTCGTGGTCGCAATGTCCTCCAAGTGAAATGAAACCTTTTGAGGTGGCAGTTCAAGTATCTGTTGCTTGATCCCGGCTTCTAAATTGCGAAGACTCTCATCTAGCTGCCTCCTTCTAACTGGTAATGTAACACTCACAGCTAGGTACTGGGAAGCATGCTGGTGTGACAGTAAGAAGTCAAAGCCCTTTTACACCAGAAAACAATTTATATTATTTCAATTTATAGAAGTAAATTTAACAAATGTCTCCAAGACTACAAAAACCCCTTTGTAATGCAGTTTGTCAAGTCCTCTTTAATGGAAACTGAAGAGTTCTTTACTTGTATCATGGAGCTTTTTGATTTTAAAGTAAACAAAGTTGTAATAGAGTTAAAGGTGGTTGTGATTTGAAAAAGTTTAATCAATAAAATCACTTTCTTCAAATTTGAAATTACTGATTCTCTCTAAAGAAATATGAGCAATATTGTTACACGGAAGCACCAATGTTCAACTTTACACATCTGTGTCAGATTTCCTATTCCAATATGAAATTCATTGATGTTAAAAACAGATTTACCGATGAACACTTAGACTACTATATTTCAATCACTGAAAAAATTTAATCACAAAAAAGAGTTCCAAACCTATCATTAAACTTAATAAAGCTAATAAATATTTTTTTATTTGTTCTATATTACTTGTATGTGCTTCAATTCCTATATACCTACAATTCAATTCCAGTTTCTTTTGGTTACATACACTTTCATTAAAAGTAACTTCATACTTACGAATATGAGTTTACTGATATTAAATAAATGCAAAATATTAAGAAATAGTAATAGTTTTTTCCTTAAAAATATTACATTTAATAGAGTAGAAATTAAAAACAGTATGGTAGCTCAGAAATTTCATCTTTGGTTTCATGTCAATTTAATGCTTTAATATATATATGAGTTTTGCATTAAACGTTTTTCTTGTGTTTATAAGACTTTAAAATATTAAAAGTATTATATAAAACACTCTAAATTAAATATCCAATAATTCAAATACGGATATTGTATTAAATACGAATGACTAAACAAAAAGGTATCTAAACAGATTACTTACAAAAGCAGCTTAGTATAATATTTATGCAATTATAAAAGCAAAAATAATTCACAAGAATACAAATTGTAATCAAAAAAAAATTATTGTCAAAGGAATTAATAATTTTATGCGACGACTTCAAACTATACCAAAATGAAATGGAGGCTTACGGTCATGGTTAATAAATTCCAGCACTAAACTTAAAATATGGTCACGATCTATTTTAACAACAGATCTGCGTGAATGTTAATGTCCCAGGAGATGATGAAAACTGCGCTTTATTTCCCTGAGTTCAGGCGTAACCTTCTATTTTTATTTATTTTTCTCGGAAACGAATGATTTCTTTAAAAAAAATATTGATTTTTTCATCAAAACTCACTTGATAATGCAAATCCTGACCTATATCAACAGCTGTATTATATAAATATTTTTTTTCTGTTCATTTTCCAAAGCAGCGTCATTTGAACTTCAAAAAAGGGGAAGGCAATCATACTGAGGTATTAGATAAAATTTTGTTTTCAACGAATTTTTCAAATGTGTTTATTTTATGTTAAAATAACAGAAAAATATTTTGAAATGCAAAATGTTAGTTTAAATTGAAAAAAAAGTTTTTTTTGGGAATTTTGATTGAAAATAAATATTGGATAAAAGAATACTATCTATAAGTTCATAAGAAAATTATAAAGTATCAAAATGTTAAAAATATCATTAAAGAAAAGAGATTATATTTTCGATTACTTAAAATTTTTTTGTCCAATTTTGAATTTACCCTAGGAAAACACTATTTTGAACAGTCAATATACTTAATTTGCATATATGACACAAAAAAAACATTTAAGAATATTTAATTCGGCATCTTTATATAAAATAGTATTAAATTTTGTAATATTTTTCATTTTTTTCTATTTTTTTCTTAAAATATTTTACTTTTTTAATTTCTGAATGACCGGTTACAGAAGTTCCTTTTTATGAGAGTGAAAAATAATATTTTTTATTTATTTTCTTGATGAAATTTGATTAGGTTTTAGAGGAATAGAGCTTATTTATAACAAAGTTTTATAATAAATTTAATAAAAACTTCATCACATCAATCTTATATCATATACTTCCAAACTAAATTAATAACATCATTGCTTGTAATGAATTAAATCTAAACAATACATTATTATAGAATTAAAATAATTCGTACACAGATAATTCTGTATAAAAATTAAAAATAATTTGATTTCCTATTATTTTTGAAAAATAAAAAATGAATTTTTGTTAATGAAAATATATATTGTAAGATTTAATAATGTTATTAATATATTTCTATATATAAATATATATATATATATATATATATATATATATATATATATATATTTATATTATTATACTATATATATATTATTTTTCTTTTAAAATTTATATATATACATACATTTTTGTTAGAAAAATAATATATATGAAATTATTATTTTTTCATTATATAATTATATATATGTATTGAATTTAAATATACAAACATAAAATGAAAATTTCCTAATATTCTAGGGAATATTTTTAAAATATTATATTAAAAAGCAAATGTGTAATCTTGTAGGAAAATAAACAATGCTTAAATGAATAATAAGGAGAAAGTGTTTTTTTTTCTTTTTATAGGTGTGAGCTTTCTTATTTTTTACTTCAAGACGAATATTTATGAAAATGGTTCTCTCTCATAAATATTCACATTATGTTCCTTCAAAAAAAGGACACTTGCTTTTAAAATCTTAAGTCCAATTATTTTTTGATGGATGGTTCGAAAAGATTTATGGTAACTTATTGTGGAAAATTTTCTGTGTACTTCTTGTCAAATAGGTGATATGGAAAAATGTTTCCAAAAAACTAGATCACCAGAAGCTGCATTGAATGCATATAAAAATGCAAGAATTTATTTTTCCGATGGTATAATAATGCTTATTAGTAGGATTTTATATGAAGTAATATATATATATATATATATATATATATATATATATATATATAT
>JAPDSC010029204.1:8724-21432 GCA_026290005.1 Latrodectus geometricus | reverse complement strand
AAACACATGCTTATTTTGACAGACGCCGTAAAAAGAGAAGAAAAAAATTGAAATGTGAACGGGAAAGAAATGACCAACCCTACTCAACGCGCCAATACTGTCAAAAGCAACGTTTATCATAACTGACAGCTCAACTCTCCTCGCTCTAGAGATGCGCTGTACAAGAAGGAGTCGCAGGCGGTAATGTACTAAATTTAGTTGCCTTCCGCAGCGATGATCCAATTTTTCTTCCGTCTCAGAGACTTTTAATCATCTGGATCTAAAACAAAAATCGTCCAATTAAGCAGCGCCGCTGAAGAACTCGTTAATGAGATGCTCAATTGGGACGAGAGATGGAAACGCGAGGAATGCTGAAAGATATTCACGTGCAAACAGCTGGTTTCTATGATAATTACGCTACTGTACAATAATTATGGAATGTTTGTATGATAATTATATACAATAACAATGCTACTGTACAACCGCTTCAATGCTGGGGAAAAGAATGTTAGAGTTCGCACAGTTAAAGTAATTAATGATTTTAACGTCAATTTTTGATGCGATAAAAACGCAAATGAAACGCACGCTAAGAATAGATAGAATTTTTTGATATTTAAAGACAAGTGAAGAGAGACAGTTTATTATAATATATATAGCCTTAATAATGATGTGGTATGTGTATATGTAACCATATATACACAAATACAAATATATGTATACATAATCATCCTGGCGAAATATCATTTCAAATATTTTCCGTGTCAAATTAAATTTACAGTATTTAATTTACTTAGAATGTGCGTCTCTCAACGCTATTCTATTGCCTTGAATCAAGAAAAGAAATCTTTTACTTGAAATTTCAAAACTTTTTTAATTTTCTCTTAACCAGTTTTTCAAAGCTAATTAAATTTAACTCAATTGTTTTATATATATATATAACTTAATTAAATTAATGTTTAAGTTATTAATTAATGTTTAAATTAAAGTTATTAGTTTGTCATATCTTCTGAAATTGTTTTAAGGTTGCTATGATTAAGAATGTAAAAGAATATTTTGCAATTTAAAAAATAGCACAAAGACGTATTTATAAATAAATAGGATTTATATGATTAACTAACTGAACTTTCTTAAATTTAAAATTTCATTCTTCATATTAGTAAACTGATTATAACTATGTGCTTAAATGAATTGATTTTTCAAATTTTATTCATAATTTTTTTGAATAATAATTATAAGTTATACGGGTAAGTTCTTTTAATCTGCTGCGTGTAAAACAGTTGGTAAAAAACATGTTAAAAAATAAAATTTTTAAAAATAGAAAGAGTTTATAAGAATAAAAAAAAATGTATATATTTTTAAAACTTGTTTTTATTGCCAATCGACTTATATATGCCGATTGCCAATATATATTTTAAAAATATTATATATTTTAAAAATGCAAGATACATGCAAGCATTTTTTGATTTGAAAATTAAGTATATGAATCTAAATTTTAAAGAATTTTTACAAATAGGAAGGTTGTTTTTATCCGACAATCCAACCACAACATCAGATGGAAATAACTTCAATCAAGTCAGACGTATAAGTTCCAATGTAATTATCAACAGTAAGAAAAATGGCCATCATATGACAAGTCACTTCCACCAACTATTAGTCTATGTAATTTGTATAACAACAAGAATCTATACATAACAAAAAATAGATTTCAAATCACAAGTAACCACCACGTAAGTGGAAATTGAAATCAAGAACTGTTGAACTTAACTAGGAAGGCCAGAAAGCTAACTATTCTCAGTTGCCAGCTCAACACCAACCAATGAATTGAGGATCGATTACCGTATGGATAAATACAGCTTTGAGATTTAAAAGCTAAATTTTATTTGAGACTATGTTTTTCAATGCAACAGATATATTCGTCAAGGAAAATTTCCTTTTAGCAATATATAGCTATAACAAGGCCATAATCTGAGCTGTTTGCTCAGATCCTTTATTAGCATAGTTAAAGCAATATTAAATGATCTTGGACGAAATATTTTCACTTATGAAAACGATGTATGAAAAATTTTATGAAAAAAGATTTCTAAAAAACTATTCGTAAAAATTTTAAGCTATATAATCTTTAAAATAACTTTTAATTATTGCCTACTATTATTTTTAACAGTAGGAGATATTTCCAAGGCTGCTCTCTTTTACGTTGCTTTATTTAGTTTATAAATTATTCTAAAAGTATTCGTACTGATGTCATCTTAGGATATTCATATTATTAAATGGACTTTTTACTTTATGAAAAACAAAAAAGTTTGAATTCATCATAAAGAATGCCTATAACATTTTTATAAAATGTACTATGTAACTTTACTTTAAAGAAAGTATTTTATCAAAATGCAGTTTTTTTTTCAAAAGCTTATTATTGAAATGATCAAATTTCTATACTATTAATATATTGTTTTATTGTATGTAATATCAATGCGCACATTATTAATGAATCATTATTTTTTGTTATGTGATAAATTCCTATATAAAAAATATAGGTTTTATTTCCAAAATTATCGTACAAAATATTCATTAGTTGTAAGCAAAATATTTCGTGGACCTAGTATTATTTAAGTTTCATAATTACAATATTATTTTAATGATTAAAAGTAATATTATTTACTCCATTAAAAATATCATAAAATAGACTTAACCTGATTGTGTGGCTTCTAAAGATTCATAATATGTTATTTTTATTTTGTAAAATGAATTTTAATACCATTTGCATATTATTTATATTGCACTTTTCATTCCCTTATAAAATTATTATATTATTTTATTATTCTGTTGCTTATAATACTGTGTTATAATTATTTTTACTATTTTATAATGACATTAATGTATTTCTTTACAACTTGGCAGAGAAAGATAAATAACGCGCCAAGTTAATGGGGTCACATTGAAACAAAAGTACCAACTCATACAGAATATAATCTTCATAAACTTATTGAAAATTTGAGTTAAATACCTTTAGTAAAGAAAATTCCTATAATTAGACATTTGTAAAAGTAATTCTGCTTCCAATTAAAAACTGTGAAACATGTAAGTTTAAAAAGCTTGCGTGTTTCACAGTGTCTGCTTTAGATTAAATAATAAATAGGAAAAAAAAAAAAGAGAGAGAGAGAGAAATTTGTAGTTTCAGCAATCGAGAGTTCGAATATTCTTTTTTTGCAGCAGTAACATGAGCACAAAATGAGATAAATGAGTTATGACGATTGTGAAAGTGTAAGCAACTGCAACGTTTTCATGAGCAGATGGTGACAAGCGTGAGGACAAAAATTACGATGACAATTTTGATAACATCTGATCTTTCTCTGTGGACGTATCTCATGTTTTCGACATTCGTAAACAGAAAAAAATCATAGAGGTCTTCCACGAGGCAACTTAAACGATCATTTCTCATTAGAAAAATTGTAATATTAATATTAAAAAGAAAGATATATTAACTGAAATTTGACTTTTTAATTCTACCAGATTCCAATATAAATACTAAATTAGATGTTTCTAGCTCTAAGTAAGAAATATATGAGGTAAGCATTACATAGCAAGAAGAAAGATTTAAGTATTTATTTATATATATTTATTCATTCATAAATATTACATTATGTAAATAATATATTATGTAATTTATTTTTACTCCATGACTTTCCATGAATAGACTTTATGATAGCTTAAAAAAATGTAATGTGAATGCTAAAAATGTGAATTATTCAGAAAGTGGTATAAAATTAGACATTTAGATTTTTAGCTTTAGACATATCTTCGTTTTCTACACGATATGGTCGTGTAATTATTTGGAATTTTCCAAAATCAAGACTGTATTCAGATTTCGAAAAATTTTCAGATTTAAAAAGTAATACTCAAAACAGCAGAGTAACCGGCAAAACGTTTGAAAAATTTCAAATTATGATAAAAATTCCAGTAAAATTAACTTTTAAAAGATTTATTTATATATATAATACTGCACATAAGGCACATAAGACTAAGAAAAAATATAGTTTTGACTGTTATGACATCGAATATTTTTTATAACATTGATTTTTTCAAAATAATATAAATAATATTTATAATGGAAAATAAATTAATCACAAAATAATATTTTATATTACATTAATAAATTCTTTTTTCGACAATGTTAGCAAAATGTAAAATTATGATCATATTTTGCCGTAGGTTCAACAAAATAATTAAAAATAATTAATGTATATCCTTCGTCACAAACATATCTTTATCTTAAAATAGTTAATCATATTGTATACAATTATGGGAACTACTATTTAGAAATACCATAAAAGAAATAAAGTGTAATGAGATTTATACTATAAACTAATACGTTTTAGATTTCTTATATCTGATATATTCTTTAAAAAAAATATTGAAAAAATTGTTAATATTGAAAATATTGAAAAAATTAAAAAAAAAAAAGATTGAAAAAATTGTGAATACTATAAATTTTAAATCTTATAATACCATATTAAATGAATTGATGAACTCTTGTGTATTACTAAAACATCTTTACTGATGCAAGAGTTAGTTTAGAAAAATCATGCCGATTCACAATAAATTGATAATTATTTCTCCAAAACTTTTAGAGTTTGCCCAATCATTAGCAAAGTCAGCATCACAATTTGTAGTTTCCGTACAAAAATATGAAATTTGTGTTTATTTTTAGCTAACTATGAATATTGTGTGTAATTGTCGAAATTAAGCTATTTGTGGATGCTTTAACTTTTTATAAATATCCTGTGAGCACGTTTAATTTAATTTGAAACAACTAAGCTAAAAGATGATAAAAAAATTCAATAAATGTATTGATTTTCATTTCTTTATGGTCTAGCTTACTTATTACTTAATGATAAATAATTTATACTCTTATACTAGACTGAACACCGAATATTATTCATCCTGAAGAATTAGAAGTCTAAATTTGCTTTGGAAAATACAATTCAAAAATTTTCATTACCATAATGAAAGATTATAATATATAGACTGGATGAGTGATAAATATTTTAAATTCATCACTCAATTAATATATTTATAATGAAATATTAATAAATTGGTATAAATAAGAAATATGAATTAGTATTTCCAATGAATTTAATATGTATTTTCGGTTGTAAATTATATATCCATATATACCAATTAAACATTTAACTTTTACTTATGTGATATTACTTTTCAATATTATTCAATTACAAAAATAATTGTATACAAAATAATTCTGAAATTCAGATAACACCGATTATTCATTAAAAACTGATGATAAAATTACTTTTAATCAAGTTGAATGATAATGTTTGATCAATAAAATCAGATTTGAATGTTATCGAAATATATACACAATAATATTTTTGCTTATTATTTTCCTTGACTAAACTGTTTTATGAAGATTCTACTGGTTTTAATTATTAAATTACAAATTTATGATACTAATAAGGAAATGGAAGCAAAATAAATGGATAATTTTTTTTTTTTATATAAGCACCACATTTAAAGCAGTTTAATAATTTTTCGCAAAATTCTTCGCATAATGAGTAAAAATATTTTTTTTCTTTATATCAATTTTTGGTAAGAAATTTTAAAATAAATTTCAATTTCCAGAAATAAAACTTGCTAGTTTCGTTTAATCGCTCTTTCTGAAAAATAAAAACACTAAATGGCATCAAAAGTATTCAAAATATATATTCGAAGCAATTTTATATATTTTCATAAAAAGTTTACTGTGAAATTTATAAATAAAATAATTGTCATTAATTTTTGATTATTTACAATTTTTAAAGAGTTAAGGAGAATATATAATATTATTTTAGTTTAATTAAGATTGTCGTATATTAAATTATTTTACTAACTATAATCATTATGAGTGCAATTCATTTGCCATCGAGATAATTATTATATGTGACAATTATTCTCTATTGAAAAAAATGATAGAATATAAATTATTGAATACTAAAGAATTTTAATTATTATAACAATAACGAAACATACATTTTAAAAATAAAACAATGCGTTTGTACTAATAAAAATATATTTCAATGTAAATTTGATCAAAAATGTCAGTAATAAAATCAAACCAAAAAGTTAATTCTAGTTTTTAATAAGAATGAATGTTTTAATATTAATGTCATTTGTAATTTTTTACGCATGAATTATTCAAATATTGAAATTGCCATAAACGAATTCAAATATTTAAAGTAGTATAGTATTACTAAATGTGAATAGGAATGATTCGTAGCTAGTGTTTGGAATAGAATTAATGATTTACCTTTGTATACGGCATGAAGTGCGTGAAAATTGGAGACAAGCAAAATAATCCAAATCATCTTCCGTTCGCTTCTCTTGTTGCATCCGACTTCACGTGTTTACGGACTGGAACAGCAGGAGACCAAAACTTCTCCATTAAGGGTTGCCATGTCCTTCATATCTCACTGTCCGGAACGAAGTTGTCGCCAAATAGTTGAATACTTAAAAATCACGCCAATTCTAAATACACAATCGAGGGGAAACAGAGTAAGCCATGAAATATTATTTGGCTGGGAATAGAGATAAAAATTTTCGTTTTTAATAAATATTTTTAAAACTCGTGTTCATCAAAAAATTCGTATCGAGTTTTTGTTATGTTATATTATTAATAATTTTAATTATCGTATAATAAATTTTATAATTAGTATATATAAGTAATTAGTGAATTTATGAAAATGAGAAATATTGGTAATTAAATTAAATAAATATTTTTATTAACATATAATTAATTTAATTCTTCGATTTATTAATATTAATTAAAATATTTGTTTACATGAAAAATTTTCGTATAATATTAAATTATATTATCTCATATTACTTTTGAGTTTTTGTTATAAATCATGTTTCACTTCATCATGTATATATATATATATATATATATATATATATATATAATAGAGATAAAATCAGAATATTCTACTATTTTTTTTTAAAAAGTGTGCTTCAAGCTTTTATGATTAAATAAAAATATTTACACTTTAAAAAATAAAATGTTAAAATTTTACTAATTTTTTTAAATACGTAAAAGTAACATTTGAGAGAAGAAATTATTTTATATTTTATGTAGTGTGAGTTACTGTTTTAATTGTTAAGGAAATTAACAGAAAAACTTCTAGAATTATTTTTTAATTATTATTTATTTTTTATATTCTTATTTAAAACTTCTTTGTATTTTTATAATAAGTTTCTTGTTTACTATTTATCAAAACAATTGATATTGAAACATTAGTATAATGAAAAATCAGAAATGAGCATGAATTATTTAACATTTTTGAGAAATATTTTTAAAATTAGAGATATTAATGGGAATATAATTTTTATTCTATCAAGTAAACGATTTCTTCACTTCAATAATTCATTAATAAATTGTGATTATCATAATTAAATGTTTTACATTATTATTACACTAGTATTATCAGTTTAAGTTTATATATTTTGCTATATTTTTTTGAGCTGAAGGTATTTTTCTGTAAAAATAATTAATATTCTGTCATTTTTTACTCACTAAATATGTAAATTTTATGAGAATATTTATTTTCATAAATCTTATGAAAATATTTTAAAATTTTAAGCAGCTTAAAAATATTACAATTTAATGATGTAGTTCAAAATGATATTTCATGTGGGATTATTTCTATATTAAAGTTTGAAATATTAGTAATAATTCTCCTTTGATGTGAATTCCAATTAAATATTAATTTCTTTTTATTGTTTTATTCGGTAAAATATTTGGTTTATTTTAGAATGAAATTAGATTAATTGCACCATATAATATTTGAAAATTACAATTTTATGTAACAATAAGAAGATTTTTGTATTTCTTCCCAATTTAACAAAACTTTTTCTCATTAATAATTAATAAGTTGACTATTTACTTAAATTATTTATTCTTGCCTCTAATTATTTAATTTTATATTTCCTTTTGTTATAGCTGCATGATAATGCAGAAAGAAATAAGAACATAATAAGCAATCAGAAATATAAAAAATCAAGAAAATGTGTTTTTTCTCTTTGAAATATCTATGCTCGTAAGTATCTCATATTACTATGACAATTTTTTCTAAATTTTACTTTAAATTTTTACTTCTATGTCTCTAAATATTTCAGAAATATAAGTAGAGTTTCTTTTCTTTGGTAATATATGAAAATATTTAAAAAATTTGTAATTATAAATGCATAAAGTCTCATTATCTTATTCGGAATATAATTTAAAATTTATGTTCTACGTGAAAAAATATTTTTTATCATTATTATTAGTAGAACAAATTATTTTTTTATAAGGTAAATTTATAGAAAAAACCTACTTTGAATATTTTATTTTTAAATAAATAAGGAATCCACTTTTAGTATATTTTTTATAGATATTTAAAATGTTAAATTCGAAAGAAAATATGTTAAATTTTATTATAATATTATGTTCTCTAATATTTTTATCATAGAAGTAAATTATTTTAAACTAAAAATATTCTTCATGGTTTTAGCAGAGTAATAAATATAAAAATTGAATTCTAAATTTTATTTTAAGGATTTAAAAAATTTATCATATTTATTTAAATGTTTTCATAATAGTAGAAATATAAAGAATAACTATTCTTGAATTCATATTTGGTTAACAGATGGCAGCACTATTGTCAAATATTCTATGTAAATTTTCTTGAAATAATGCTTATTGTATTACTTTTATTTAATTAAAATATTTTTTTCTTTCATTTTATTATTTCGAAGACGAGATTTAATGTAAATAAAAATTAGCACGAATTTAAGAAATTATTAATCTGCTTCATTTTGTAAGATGTTACTTTTTTACAATTTTTTCATTTTGATTATTTTTTTTTTTTAAAAAAATAACTTTTAAGAATATAGTAGTGATGCTTGATGCAGTAAAATGTCATTAGCTGAGAAAATAAAAAAAACTGTGAAATTTTAAGTAGAGCATCTGCTTTTTATATATGATTAAACTATATGGTATCACACTTTGAAAAATTGCTTAGCTCTTTCACACTGCATGCATATAAGGTAATTCAAATAGTTACTATTAAGAATATATTTGCATTGAATTGTAAATTTACTTTATAGTGTTTGTTAATGAATTCACTCATTTTGGTAAAATTCAATTTAACGTTTATTTTCCATTGTACCAATTTTAATCTAAGTTCTTTACTTCAAATGCATTTTACATTCAATTTCATATAATATCTTTTAATTATAAGTTAATGTTGATAATTTCTTCACATCTTACTGATTTGAGAATATTTTAGGATTTTAAATTTGTTACAGATTTTTACATAACATATTAGATATTGAAAAATGGGATTGTGGATTCTTAAATTCTATTTTACTTAGAAAATAATCAAAATAGCTTAACCAGTTTGGAGATCTCCAAATTATCATAATGGAATAGAAGTCAGAGTTCGTTCATTCTTTTTCTGATAAAATTCTAGATCTTATAGTGCTTCGAGTTGGTTTTGGAGTTTTATTAAACCACAAAATCTTATGTTCAATTCAAATAATTAACATTATTGAAGGCATTATTAAATTTAAATGTATTTTCACATACAAGTTTGCTGATGGGTTTGGTTAAAAGACAAACAATAAAGCCATTGATAATCTTTACTGATTTCAAATATAAGAATACTATTCAGATGTCAAGTAATTTTTCTTTTAATTTCCTGACATGAAAAGAATGAATTGGTCATTATTAGAATAAAAATTTCATATTTCAGTTTAATATTTTTTCCCAGTTAATTTTATTATGATTATCAGTTAGTACCATATAATACAAAAATGTACATAAAAATGAATTTTAAGTGCATAAAATATTTATTCTCAACATATGTGCAATAATACAATTGTATTATTACACATATATTGTGGAATAAATATTTTATATATTTAAGTCAGGTAAAACATTAATCTTGGTATTTCTGGCTTACAGCATGAGAAAATTTATGTAAGATTACAAACACATTTTAATGAATGATTATCGCTAATGACTTACAAAATCAATAATTTTTTTTTATCAATTTCTTTATTAAGTATATTCTGACAAATAAGTTTTCCACCCTTGCATTTAGTTAAAACTTTTATTATTGAAATTTTCTTAGCTTGATTAAGAAAATTTTCTTAATAAAGCCAGAGCTTTGATAGTTTTTGCAGCTTAACCTAATCCAGTAGAATATATTTTTTATTCAATGTTTTCCAATTTGTTGAGCGTTTTGCACCATTTTTCGTATTGAAGTAAATAAATAGGTATGTATTAATAATATAAACCGGTGGTGTTGGGGTATCGCCCAGGTTCGGTACTAGGACTGGGCTAAGTCGATCCAACCTTTCATCCCTTCAGTAAGTCTTCGATAAAATTGATTATCGAGTATGCTTGGGAACTAAATCTGAGGGTTTCGTGTTAGATTGACTATTTAACTAGATATATTATCCACACCTCTGGACCCTCGATCACGAAAAAGATATGGGCACTGTAGATCTTGAGCCTCTTGGGCTTAAGATGTTAACATGCATTCTACAATAAGCTGGTAATTATTGCAATGATTTTCTTTGAATATTAATCAAGTAGGTTAGTAGATAATATATTTTGTATTGTGAGAGCATTTTTCTATTGTTCAATATTTTTGTAAGATTTTTCTCCAATTTTAATGAAATTTTAATAACTCACAATAGAAGATATTTTTAATTAATTGAAAAGATACACACAATTAAAAGATACACCCTATTAAAAGGCGCTGTACTTATATAAGCCAATTTTTAAGTTCTATAAAATATGATGAATATTGGAAAGTATTATTTTATGTAAATATTTAAATAAATTTTAAAAAAATGAAATATTGAAAATATTAGAAATTGTCATGCCAAAAATGCCTCAGCGAATGCTTACACAGGTATCAAAAAGACATTTAATATTTCCTGCATTTTATTACCTATCTCTAATATTTAGTTACAACTATTTTAGTCTTGCTTACTAATATTCACGGTATGAAAAATAACTTTTGCTTTAAAATTATTTTGTTCATTGAGAAAGTTAAAAATTTACTATCAACATTGTTATATAAAATACACTATGATTCCTGTATATATACTTGACTGTGTGAAAATTTAAGCCAGCACATACTTGCAAATAAGTTGTTCTCTCTTAGAATTATTTTTAAAAAAAATTTATTTTTTGAATGCTAGGTCAAAATGAAAACATTAATTCATAATAAATTAGTTTTTTATAATGTGTCCACACTAGCCATGTCAGTTACTAATCAAAGTATGTATAAGATACTCTTAATCTGCGATAACCTAAATGACTATCTCCTGATGGAAAAAATGATTTATACGTATAAAATATTATAATCTTTTTCTTTAAATAATGCAGTATCTCTTAGATAATTATGCTATCTTGCATAGTTTAATATATTGTCATTGTCATCATATACATGGTATTAATGAAGTACACAAAAAACACACACACACACAAACCTGTTATATATATAAATAACAAATTTTATATTAGGCATTGAGTAGATTCTCACACACTGAGTCTATTCAATTTGAAATGTAAAGTACCAATTCACAAATAAAATATTAATTTTACTCAAAATAAATATTTATTGGTAGTTCTGGCTGATCATATTTATTAGTATATCTATTATTGGGGGATAATTACTTGATGAAATTAAATAGTTCCTTATAACTGCTTGTTCATAAGCAATAATTTTAATGAATAATATCTGTTTACTAATAAGTTTCTTGCAAAGTTTTTGCCACATTAGTGATTAATTAGAGTTATTCATGAGCCCGATTATGTCAGACCTTTTCCACGAGGAAAATGTAATCATTAGTTTTGTTCTTTGTTTTAAAACTTTTACGCATTACTTTAAAGTGATAAATAGCTCAATGTTTAAAGGTTTTGTAATACTATAAGTTTTCCAACCGTTATTAATATTATAACTAAAAAATTTGTTTTCTAAGGAATTTTATCACACAAAAATATCTATTGGAAATATCCAGAATTAATACACCAAGTTTGACAATTTAAAATTTCCATTCAAATTTAAACTTATGGTATCAGAACAACAAAATATTTATAAGAGTACCCAAAATGATTCCAGATTCTTTATAGATATTTTAAGCATATTAATATATAAAATCTGGATAATATAATTTTAATTTATTTTTTATGAAAATATATTTAAATTACAACTCACATGATTTTAACTCAATAATAATCATATTGACCAAGAGGGACAATATACTATTTCTATTAATTTTAAATCATATATGAAACTAAAGAATCCTTGAATTTTTTTACATAAATATGAATTAAGTGAGTTTTAGTTAAAGTAAAATAAAGCCTAATACACATTTAGTAATAACAGTATGAGATACAGTTGCTTTTGTTGCTTACTTCAAAATTGCTTATGAATTTTGTTGACAAAAAATTATGATTTCTCTATCTGTTTATAAATGTAGATTTACTTTACTGAAGAATATATAGATCAAATATTTAATCTCTCTTTAAAATGGTCATATTACGTAAAAGAAAATCTTTTTTATTTTCAAAGTAATGCAATGGTTCTCAAATTTCTCATTTTGACATACTTTTTGAAATAAATAGAAATGATTTCTGATTATTCGATTCTTTAACTTCAACATAGAAACATAGATACATACATA
>JAPDSC010029201.1:121244-160513 GCA_026290005.1 Latrodectus geometricus | reverse complement strand
TCAAAGTCTACTGACATAAATCACACAAGGACTCATAAAAATATTTAACTTTTTAAATTTAAAAATAAAACTATTTTTTATTCTTTACATTGATTAATTAATATTTAATGTTGCAGTCAGTTATCCCCAATTTAAAGTTTCTCCAATAATAGTGATAATCCAAGTTCCTCAACCATAAAGAAAAAAAAAATGGAAAAAAAAAAAAAAAAAAAAAAAAAAAGAATAAAACATCAGATGATAAAAAGTAAAACATAAACAAAAATTGCATGAAAGCACGTTCATAAAAAAGAGATTTTTAAAAATTTTGTTTGTATAAACTGGAATTAAAATTATCATTAAATCTATAAAACCCTGTGACCAGCCAATAGCTAAAGATTTTATAAGTGTTTGTAAAATAGATGTACATAAAAAAAGCATTTGTTATAATGAATAAGAAAGATAATAACTTTAGAAACAAGGAGATTTTAACAGATATGTTAATTCCAATAACTCAATTCTAGTTTAGCATTAACCAATTTAAGAGCAAAAAATACAAAATATTGGGTTGTTCAGAAAGTTATTTAGTTTTATATGAAAAACTTATGAAGAATAAATATTTTATTGAATTGTATATTGTCAATTTTAGTTTTTTTACCATCTTTCTGGCCATAGCATGATTTCATACCCAAAAAAATTGTTGATTTTCACTAGCAAAAGACTGATTTATGAGGGAAAAACAATGTTCTGAACAACCAAACTAAAAAAACTTGACATTTTAATACATAATTTAACACATTTTTAATGTTATTATATAAATATATGCATTTTATTAAGTTAACTTTTTACATTACTAAAGTAATGAAAGCAATTTTCAACTTAAATAATTCACAGTTTAATATCATAACATTTCTGAAAAAATTAATCATAGCAAAATTAATGTTAAAATTATAAATTAATCACGTATACTCAATATAAACTAATTTTAGATATTTAATAAGAGATTATTATCAAAATAGAAAATTCATCTTACTAGGTTTTCATATGCAGCTGCTCTATTTTGATAGAAGGTGGCAAGATCATCAGAATGTTCAAGTGGGCACATTTCAATAGCAGCTGTATAACATTCAATGGCTTTATCAAATTGACCTCCTTTAAATAATTTATTACCTTTATCTTTAAAAGCTCTAGCTTTTTCATATGGACCCTGAAAAAATGTTAATTGCTAAATTATTTTATTCAAACAGTGTAAATTTCAATTTAATTTAAATAATCTGAACAGGAGGTCAAAAAAGCAGGGTGATTGTTTAATAATTTTATGTCTTAAAAGCTTAGAAAACAAAATATTAGATTCATAATTTTATAAATTACATAAAAAAATAAGTTTTCCATTAAGCAGTATCAAAATTAATTTTGTTGGGATTATCACAGTCTAGTAATAAAACAATGCTATTTGAATGGAAGATTAAAGGTTTAAACCCACCCAATGTTGAATATGTGAGACAAATTATTAAAATATTTCTACAAGCACATTATTTGGGGTAGGTGTTTTGGAAGTCTTTTGAGTTGACACTGAGCTGGTACAGTGAATACAACTCACTGTTGATGTGCAATACTCTCAGAAGAGATAATACTATGCTATTGATATTAGAAAATCCTACAGCAGGCCATTGGCTGTATGGCTATCCATTATATCGTGTCAAATTTATTTTGGAGGAGCCTACCTTGGCTATGTATTAAAATTTTCAGAATGGAAGCTATCAGGTTCAATTCTTGATACAGTTGATCAACAAAAGATAAATGTTGCATTTCTATTTTCTGTACGTACAGGTTGCATAAATGTTTGGAAATTTTCTGGTTGTCTCATGTGAACAAAGCACATTATCTAAGATAAAATTCTCGTGGAAAGCAATATACTATGGATTTTGATTGCCTTACTACAATTATGATTAATAGGTTGTCTATTACCTAATATATAATTTATCATGAAGAAACATTAAACTATTTTTTTCTTCATTTAACAATATCAATTTTTTCATAAAAATTATTTTCTAACAACAATATTCCTTTAAAAAGATATTTTATAACATAATCCACTTTTCTGTTATTATTTTTATGAATAAGGTCAAGGAGAATGATTTTATATATTATAAAATATATTTCACCTCTTCATTTTAAACTAAATATTTACAAAATGAAGTACAATTTGAATCATAAATCTGTTAGATGAATATTTAATGTAGCTGAAGATTTTAATGAAGCACACATTTATAGCAAAATATGCATATTATTTAAAACCAATTATCATTTCTTAATTTTATTTTCATATATAACTTTAACAGCTAAAACCTTTAGAATAATTATTAGTAAAATTTTTTATACCATTGGCTTCAAAAAATGCCACATACAGACTGTGCATGCTACTCATAAATTTTAGTCAAAAAAAAAGATATTATATGAACCAATGACTTTTATTTTTATCTACCAATACCATCTATTTTATTTGAATGCAACTTTCATTGCATTCAAATAAAATAGATGGTATTAGCCTATTAATCATACAGTCAAGTCATGAGCTCTGAATTCAAAAATGAAATGATTTGTAAGGCAATATAAGTCTACATGAACAGTTTAACAATTCTTATAACATAAACTGCCAAGTCCATAAATATAGTATTAACTACTCTTGATGCTATACAGGATATGTTCCAATTATATGTGGAAAAATAAACCTAAAAATAAGAATGGTGTGACATAATACATGCAAATCTCCATTTCACTAATAAAATCATGAAGATTGTATTCATTTTTGGAGGCACTGAGAATATACACTAGCAGTGTAACAACTGAGATTGTCATATTAATACATTATTTAAAGTGACAGTTTGAGTGCCAATGGATACACATTTAAATCACCTTTTGTAAATATTAACTCCACTTTGAAAAGGTTTTATTTTTCTGTTTCGTTAAGGTAAATGGCTCTACCCTTTGAGTCTTGCAAAGTATTCTGTTTCAGTAGGACAATGATAGTACATCACAGATACTATGATTCCAACATTATATAAAATAGGTTAGAAGTATGTATGATATAGAATATATTAGGCTTTTTCTCTGAAAAGCATGTTTTCCAGATCTTTCATCAATAGAAAAAGTCTGGTCAATAGTAACTGAGCGATACATCATCAGTTGCTGCAACTGATGAACTATATTATTTTAAAGCTGTATGGGGATCTCAATTACTATTTGTCAAATTTCCCCAGCCATATAAGAGCAGTTACTTCAAACAAAAAGAGTTCTCTTTAATGTAGATTTCTTAGAATATATATCCAGTTTCTACAAAACTAATCACTTGTTATTTTGAGTAAAACATATTTGTCTTGTAAACATCAATTTGATATTTGCATTCCTTCCTGATGCGATAATTTTATTGATCAAGAGGATAATTAAAATAAAAATCCTGCATAACTCTTAATTAATTTTATTCCTTCAAAACTGATAGAATAAGTTCTGGTGTACTGATCAAATAAATCTTTATTACAGCATTTATCAGTAAAATAAAATTGATTTAATTTATTCATCAATATTATTTCATGTTGACAAAAAAAAGAGGACAGATAAATAAAATTTTAATACTTAATATTTTACACCATATCATTAAGAATAAAAATTGTTATATGTGTGTGTGTGTCAATTATGCTTATGGCAATAATTACATAAATATTTTGTTTCAAAATTTCAGTTAATCATATTCTGAAACATGAAACAGAATAGATTAATAATATGGAATTTTTAAACTAGTGTCAATTATTATTTTGTTTAATATTATAATAAAAATATCTGTTTAATGTTGTATTAAAAATAAACAGATTTGAATTAGTATTAAATAATGTCTATTCAGGAATGGTATTTTATTTATTTTTTAAGCACATGGTGAAACAGTAATAATTATGGCCCATGAAAAACAGATTTATGATTAAAAAGAAAAATGATACAAATGTTTTAGAAGAGACAAATTAAAAGACATTAATATTCCAAGGTTTACTTTACTTCAAAATTATATATAAAATAAAGTATAAAAAACGGAAAGTACATTAATTAAAAAAAGAAGTACATAGTTATTTCATTTCTTGTATACATCACTTTAAGTACATAAATAGTGTATATATTATTAAACAGATTTAAATATTCAATGTAAATAATGTTTGATCATCAGTATTTGAGTATAAATGCTTTCACTTTTATTGTACATAGGATGCAAATTACTTCATGTTTATTAGCATATTACAGTAACAAACAGGCTTCGCTACATTTTGGGGTGCATATAGTTTTTCATTTTACCTGTTAGTACGATGCAATTAAGGATAAATAATTTCATGTTGCATTTTATACTATTTCAAAATTCATAACTTATTATTTCTAGCTGCATTTTATCGGTTTTTAAGGATGATTATTATTGACTAAAAAAAATTGCATTAACTTAATGTGCAACATTCATAATGTTAAGATATTATAAGCTCAAGGTGACATTTCAGCATTATGTCAGTTTTCGGGATAGTAATCAGATCAACTTTCATAATTATGTATGAAGAAATCAGAGCAATAAACTTTAAAAATGATGCTATGAGTACAGCAAACATCATTTATCAAAATGATTATCTAATTGGAAAAAAAAATAAAATATGTATATTCGATATAAAATTTTCAAAAAGAAATTAAAAATATTTCAGCGTTTTGTTATTCTAAAACAATTTTTTAGAATACTAAACAAACCTCTGGAATAGTAGGATTATCCTTTTTTAGGGAATTAACTTTGTTTACGACTTTGGGAATAGTTTCTGCATCGGAATTTTCATAAACATCTTCACACGATAAATCAGAACTTTTTGGATTCCTTTTCTTTTTTAAGTACCAATATGCAAAACCAACAGCTACTGGGGTTCCTATACCTAATATTAAAGCTATTTGCCATTTAGAGAGCCGAGGCACATTACTCTCACTGGCGGCAGCCATGTTGTTGTTGACTGATTTGATTTTTCTTATAGATTTGCCGCTGATGCCAAATAAAATATATGAAATATATATAGTACATTAAATTCTTTCGTTTTCAGCTGCTGTTAATAGTTTTTGGATATGTCATGCTTATACCAGCTTCTTATTTTTAAGGTCATGTTAAAGAAAATAGTCTTTTTAAGTCAATCTGAAATTAAATATTCGTTTGGCTTTTCATGTCTGTGGGTAGTGGTGGTTAAAGCTTTATATTAATAAAGGTTGTTTTTCACTCCTTTATTTTTAAAGGATCATTAGCAATCTTCCTTTTAATTTTATATTATATGGAAAAACGCAGGTTGAGAAGTTTAACTATGTTTAATAGCCATTATTTTCAAGTATAGTTTGATATGATCAATATTAAATCCCGATAGTAAGTATTGCATTAGAGTTGCTTCTCTTCCGTAAAAGTAACTGCCAGAGATTTAACATTACATGACGTTAGAGATCGAGTTGGGGCAATATCTCTTATCGGCCAATGAAATTTCTATTGAGTTTGCTATCAGAAAGTAACTCTTTTTTTAGATTTAATCACAGATAGCTATTAAGGCTAACATTTTTAAGGATGCCATATTTTACTAATAGTATATTCCAGAAGTCATGAGAAATTCTTATTTGGGAATGTTGTTTGCAGTCGAGTTTTATTTAATTCATTATTTAATCAGTATGCGCCATCTTACTTTTTTCCAATCAAATTTATAGTTTGGATCATTTTTAAAATGACGGAAGCAGAGAAGCATATTTTTGCTTTCTTTTATTTCCCAATTTATTAAGAAAACAAAACAATTTTTTCAAAATACTTACTTAAATAATTTTCTTCTTCCATTATTAGAATTTTTTAAAAATATAAAGATATTCTTGAGTTAACAATTTATAATTGACAGCTGCCAATTATTTCCTATTTTCTGCGTTTTTTAGCCATAGCCTTATTTTATCTGACAGGATACAATTGTCTAAATGCCCATTTGTTTTTAAAATTACACTACTGTCTTCACTCTAACTTTGGACAATCCATGAATAAGAAACATTGAATACACTGCATATTAGTCTTGAATAGTGGAAATTTAAAAAAATTTAATGAAAATAAAAGTATAAAGGCATTTTTTATTGCTAATGAACATTTTTAAAAATTAAATTAGACAATTATATCTAACTATTAAACAGTCACTTCTTAATGAGATTTTTTTAATTTTTCAAATTTTAAAGTGTGTTTGTGAATACTATTTAATAGATATTACGTGTAACTAATAAATGCAATATTTTAGCTATATTTTAGTCATTTAGATTAAGCGAATAAATATTAACAGGGTTTTGAAGTTTTATTTGTAAGAATCTTATAAAAACTAAAAGTATCTGCAGTATCCAAAAAGCAATTTAACTTCTTTTATAAAATGGTTATTTTCCACAGTTTCAAGTTTAAATTTTTAGGTTTGAAATAGTTCAAAATTTCTTCTTGATCCAGAACCATTTTATGGTTGCTTTCTATATAAGTGAACAAGGATGATGAATGAGAAAGATAAAGCTTTGTTGGGAATCTGTTTTAAGTGAACTCAGAATCAGACTGTAGCATTGAGTAAATTGAAAAATGTGAAAACTGGATAAGAGCCTATAACAGTGACAAACCTAATAAAACTTGTTTAATTATTTGAAGAAACTGAATCGCTGGAGAAACACTGAAGCCGCTGCCGTATAATCCATCATGACGATTTCTGAATTTGGTGGTTTTTTTTTTGTTTTTTTTTGTGTGTAAATCCTTGTTTATCTCGCAAACTACATTTTTATTATAGCGATTAAGAATAATAAGAGTTACTAGGGTTGCCAAATACTATTTTGGCAACCCTAATAATTATGTCATCGCGAGGAAATTTAGAACATTTTATTCCATTTTTGGAGTTTATTAAGAATTTTTGCAAGGATAGTTCACCTGAATTTTTTTAGTGTGTTATACGGATTTCTTAACGTTTTGGGATATAAATTCCAGATTGTGTGGCTCTTATAATTATTTAAAATACTTATTTTTTCATTTATTAATTGTTTAAAGTTGCTGTTAAAAATTTGAGTCCCTTTTAATGACATACCCATTTTAGTTTGTATATAACATATTTTATTACTTATATAATTAAAATACATCTCTTAAATTAATTGCGAATTTAGAATATTTGAAAAATTGTATTCTTATATGAAAAATGCATTTTTATATTTCCTTTACTTTTAAATTATTAGGTAACATTTATTTTATAATTTATATATATGTTTTTGCTAATGTTACTACGTTTACATTAAAATTTATGTTGCTATGTTTCTTAGGATTCTTATTTCATTTTCAAAATTATTGTCCCTATTTTTTTTTCTAATTTGTATTTACATTTACGAAATTAATGTTCTCTCATGCTTTCTTTTTTTAAAATCCTAATATTTCAAAAATATATATGCTTTTTATTTATCAAGCTTAGATTTATTATTTAGATGTGTAAGTTTTTTCCAGAAAAAAAAATATTATGTCACAATCTTGGTAACATTTCCTTGTGACCAAAAAAGTTCAGAAATTAGCATAATGCAACACGGCAGGTGTATTGAATCATGTAAGGTACAAATTACAAAATCATGTAAAGTTTGGAAGACCAAGGCGAGCAATTACAGCTGAAATGGAAATATGATCAGAATCCGTTGTAGGACACGCTCTTTAGGTTATCACCATCCTCGATTTATTAACATTATATTTTTTATTTTTATGTTTTTTCTTTCGCATATGAACAAAACTCAACTCACCGGCTTTTTTTTAAAAAAAATTATTTTTCAATATTTTAAAATATTCCTGTGACGTGTCGATGGTAAACGAATATATCGTTTTTTTTATTTTGGCTTTTTTATTCGGGTTTTATGATTTTTTTTTTTTTTTTTTTTTTTTTTTTTTTTTTTTTTTTTTTTTTTTGTTTTTTTTTTTTTTTTTTTTTTTTTTTTTTTTTTTTTTTTTTTTTTTTAGAATTTTATCCATTTTGTATTTTTTTAAATTAAAGCTCCTTTGTTATTGAATGAATTTGCAGCTTTGCAATGAACATTTTTGTTTATTTATGAAAAATTAATATATTTTTATCTCCGATTTGGTTTTTGATTTTCTTTACAGATTCTGAGTTTCGTGGTAGAAACGGGTACTCCTTAGTTTGTGGAAAAATTTGATGATAAATATTGACTATAAAATTTAATTTCTGGTAACCCTGATTTACATCTAATTTTATTTTTGTTTAGCTTTTGTGTGCCATTTTGCCATTCACATTTTGCTTCATAAAATCGCCAAAAAATTAAGGGGTAGCCATTTGTAAGCTTTTACTATATTCTGATATTAACCATTAATAATAAGAAGAACCACATTGATTTTCAGACTTAATATTTTCAGAAATCAAATCTTTTCAAGATAAGAGGCTTTCTATTATTCTTGGTCAGAATATTTCAATATTTTTTAACATTTTATTCAGAAAAAAAAACATGAGAATTATAAAGAAAAATAGTCATTAAGATTTATCAAAGTGTAAAAAATACATATTTTAATTTAAAGGACTGAAAATAAAACATTTTATGATATAGAGTAAAAAAGTTGAATTTTTCATGAAATTTCAATCAAAATATTTCGTATATTTGCAAAGATTCCAATTTTGAAAAACCATAACTATGTATAAAAATTTAATATGAATCAATTTCTTCATTACTACTTATATGCTCAAATTGAATAAAAATTTAATGTGAATTTTTGTATCTTCGAAAATATAACTTAAAAGCTGTGAACGTTAAAAAAGTGGTTAGATGTCAGCAATAATGATAAAATATACAAAGGCTAATGATTTCATAAACTGAAGTATTACTTTAACTGATTTCTTTTAAAGTAATGTTTAGTATTTTTGTCATATTTGAGTTGCGAGTTTCTAAATTTAAGGAAAATGGTTTGGAGAATTATATTAAATTTAAGATGATTTTTTTAAAAAATAAGACCGAAAGATAAGGAAGTGATGATCACCATTTGATTGTTAACAAAATTAGGCGACAAATAATAAAAGCAGGAAAAAAAGAATTATTCTTCCTCCATTAATTTTGTGATGCTATTGTGTTTAAAGTATAACTAAAATAAACTGTCAAACATCGATTCAATTACAGCCTTTACAAATTGATGTCGTATTACAAAGTCAGATAAAAAAAAATAAAAAAATTCCACACATCATTTCAGTTTTGTCTTGAAATATTTCTATCAAATACTATTGATGAAATGTAAAATTTAAGGCGAAAAAAAATTTATGATTAAGAAATATTTTTTTAGTATAACGTGAAAAAAATTATTCAAAGAATGAACTCATACTTGCCCAGTTTGGTGATGATCAGAAGTTCTAAGCGATATCTACTGTCCAACGTAACAATTTCGTTTGTATTCAAATGCTTCGAGGATGTTTGTTTAGACATAATTGGATTCTTGAAATTCTTCACAAATAATGCACTTTTTACATATAAATTTTGCTCACTTCAATTCAAAAAAAGACATTCATGCCCAAACAATCAATAGTACTTATCTCACAATAGAGATTTGATGCTCAAATTACCATTATAACTGGAAAAAGACATTAATCTAAGGGGAGGTACAGTATAAAATTGTATTTCAAATTACATATTATTTACTTAACTTTTAACATATTTTTTTTTTATAAAATGAACATTATTTATGATATCATTATAGAACTTTTCCTTCCACACCTCACTCAAATATGGAAGCAAACATTAAATGCTGAGATAGCGTATAGTGTAGTAAAACATTAGGAGTTTTTGACAACAAATGAAGGAGACTGGTTTTTGTATCAGTCAAACAAGAATGATATTTAGATGAATGTAGCAAACTGATAATGAAGTACTCCATTAGGGTTATCAGAATAGTAATGGAAGAGACATCAATTTGCCATAAACCATCATGTAGCATACTTTAGGAGCAGACGTTACATGCATCATATGGCACACTTTACTGCATTGTTCTCCCAGAGCAGGAAAATACTCTAGGAGAACAATGCCCTAAAAGCGTTATAAACAACAATATGAAATAATTGCTTAATGATGAGTTGTATTTTTACGAATTATTAATAGGAGTTATGGGAAAACATCATAAATGACATTTCAAGCGAATACTGTCTACAAATAAAGTAATATATTACTCAATATAGAAAGGTGACTTCCAAAATTTGTTGTTGTTACTAATGACACTTGGCAAAGCTGACTTGATTAGTCTGAGGGCTGGGCTAATTAAGTCAGAATGAGCATCTTCCGTTGAACAGAGCCCCCTCCATGAGAGTGAAAGTACCCCTTTAAGCTCAAAAATGGCAGCACTATTTGGACTTTTTAATTTAAAGATAGAAGGCCAGAGAAGACCCAAGGGCTCCTAACACCTCCAGAAGTATTAATTTTGAATGAGAACAGAGAGGACATTTCGACCACGGCATATTTTACGTGCCCCTGTCGCCAATAGTGAACACGATTGATCTTCGGTGAAGTAGGGATTCGGTACTCACTCGGGATTTAACTAGGCCCCCGCGCCAGGATTCCAAAATAAAAGTATTGATTACGGAATCTCTTAACTCAAATATTATCCATAAATTGGATTTAGCAGCATTGTAGTTCAGTTTAACTCATTTGGTTATAATGTAGTCAAATAAATTTTTATTTTATGGCAATATTATTCTTATTTTTGGAATATTATTATCCAATAGACCACTATTAGAATCTGAATTCAATGCAATCAAAAAATAATTAAGGTTTTAAAAGACGCTGTATTATACACCATGGATCTTATATTTGGGTAAAGAATAAAGTAACAAAAATTTTGTAACACTTATCAAATTTGAGAGATTTTCTGGAATCAAGTATTCTGCAGATTTAAAATATTAGTTGCTAACTTATATCGCTGATACCTACACACATATAAATTCTCGTTCATTGTATATAGTTTTCTTTTGACGTTGCAATTTCTGTAATGAGCATTATGTTACTAACATATTGCGCTTAATTTAGAGACTCGAAAAAAATTTTGTTTACAATGATTTTTGCAAAGCTTTTGATGCAATAGTGCAATTTTTGTCAATATTGCAAATTTAATTCAATTTTTAATATTTATAAATAAATTGAAGGAAATAAGTTTTGTTGAAATATACAGCAATGGATTTTATTCTACCATATCTAGTGAAAGCATCAGGTTTTATATTCTTTGTTTCTTTCCTTTCGTCTTTTATAGTTTTCCAAATGTATTTATATACGACTTTTAATTTCTCATTTAAAAAGATATTAAAAATATAATGGAAAATTTTTATTTGAAATTTCACAATAAATTAAAAGAAAATTAAAAATATTCTCGACTGCTGAAAGCTATCATTCATTTAAACTTTTTGGTTCAAATTGTAATTATAAATCTGCTTCAATTTTTCTGTAGTTTTCTTTATTTTATACATCTTGTTTTTTACTTAGGACTTATTGAAAATAAAATTTTATATAAATTGTAAGTTTGCATCCCGTTACAACAATTAATTACCTCAACAGTCATTAAAAAAACTTGAAAAAATATGCGTGACTATATGCTTGTAAAATAATTTTGTATGAAGGCCTTGATGGTTTGTGTTTTATTCATTTTTAGGTATTTTTAATCATTTACTTATAATAAATTTAGCTCCATTCATGAATGTTTTGAATCTTATTAATAAAAAATTTGAAGAAGGTATTAACAATATAGACATGAAAATCTCTCTATTATAGGATCATTAAGACCATTAGATTTTGTTCAAAATTCTGTTTGCATAATTTTTTGTACATTTTGTGTTTTTATGATTACATAATCTTATTATTTAAGTTACTTAATTTTGGAGTTCATTGGTATTTATATTTTGTTTTCCATACATGAGTGGAATTTTGACTTAGATTTATATAAGTCATGAATTTAAAATGCCTAATTACAAAAAGGTAGAAATAAATGAAATTCAATGCAAATGAACCTATACAATAATAAAGTTGAATTGAATGGCATTCATATTTTCTTGTTTGTTTTTAATTTTTGTATTTTAATGCATTTAATTTATTTATATGTATGTTGTTTATATTTTTATCTTCTAAACTGTATTATTTAAATAACACAGTTTTTATTTGTCTACTTAAAAGTTTATTTCAAAAGATATCTTCTGACAAATAGGCTTTGCTGCCTTTTATTAGTCTTGTTTATTCGATCTCTGTTCTGTGCAAGTCTTTTGAAATCAAAATCAGTTTTATTCTATATTGCTTACATATTTTAATTACATTCTATTCATTCTTTCATGTAGTATTCCTTTCTTTGTCAAAAGGAGAAATTTCAATAGCTTACTTTTATTTCAAAATAAAGAATACTACAATATATTTTACAATTTCAAAATGAATGCATTTGATATAAATACTTTGGTTTTCAAAACTTAAACTTAATTCGTGAATTTGAGTAAAATCAATATTTTACTCAAATTACACACACACACACACACACACACATATATATATATATATATATATATATATATAATATAATGGTTATTCGCTCATTACATTAAATTCAGATTTTTCGGTAAATTAAATAATATATATGAATAATCACATTATACTTTAGAATTTAATAAAAATAAATGAAATTAGGTAAAAGTCTGAAATTTTTCATAAAAATGTATAAATATGAAGCCCATAATAATAACTTAATAAAGATGTTCAAAATAACTAAATAGCAAAAAGAGGAACATAGCATAAAAGAATATAGTTTAAAAAATTCTTGCGTGCATTTTTAGAGCTGTAATTAAATGTAGCATAACGAAATTGCTTTAAAAAAATAGGTAAGAAAAAAAAAGTTAAGCATGAGAATCTATTTGGGTAAGGATTAAAAAAAGAAGAGTATTTCAGAGCAACAATTTCATTATAAGTAAATGTATTGTTTGGAAATTATGCAAGATGATTAATGTTTTTCCACTTGTAACTCACCTATTTCTCATGGATGCGATGTAGTTATCGATAAGAACTCGGGAAATACTGTTTCACTCCTGAAGAAATACAATCTCCTTATTCTCAACGTAAAAGAAATTCTTGACTACGCAGTAACCTATCGTTCAAGAATGTCTCAAACGTGATCAGTCAAATTTTGCCAAAAAGGTATGCTACTCGCTCTAAAAGCTGTATCATTTCAGCTTATGACACATTTTTTCTATGGCGAGTTGCTCAAGTCTACCATAATAATATATTATAAAAGAAATAACTAATGTCTCCAGAGTGAGGTATGATATGAAGTTTCAGTCTTTCGTTTACACACCATTGGGTCATCAAATTATTTTTCCAAATGATGATGAGGAGGAGGAAATTGAAATAGAAAAAAAAAACAATGTTGATTATAATAATTTTACGAAAAGTTGGAATTTTATGGAAAAAATATTCATACCGAAAACACAAGTACATATTATTATTGTGAATATTATTGTTCATAAACATAGTATAAGCAAGAAATAATGATATAAAATTTTGAAAAAATAACACTTAGTAAAGTAAATATAATCTATTCGGGTATTAATAAATTATATGCAAAAATTAAAGTGAAAGCATTTCGAGAGTATATGGGTGGAATTATTACGGAATTAGAAGATAATATTATTGATTCAAACTTATTTTATGAATAATTTTAATCAAATTCTACAATAATTTGATTCCAAAAATGCATTTGAAATAAGTTTATTGACAGACTAGGGATGAAAAAAATATTTTTGTCACTAGTTTGTTTTTTCTTGTGTAAAATCATGATTTCCTTTTGCAATCAAAGATACGAACGGTTAGTGCTCTAGTCTTTGGTTCAGCAATTCACACGTTTGATTCTTTCATGAATCTTGGATGTTTTTAGTTGCTGAGAACCCACTTAAAATTGTTGATCTAATTAGCTTTCATGTACAAAACATGACCGCTACGGAATTTATTATTATAAGTAAAGCATTATATAATTTTTTCTAGGAATTACTACCAAATAGGCTAAGTATTTTGGGATAAATTTAAAACTTGATAATGCCATTTGACACTTTTTGTTCAGTAAAAATTTTGAAGTTAAAGGGAAAAAAGTCTTGGAGAACTTGTAACATTCTTACTAGTTTCATTCATTATGGATATGATATTGTAAGCGGAATTCTTTATTCTCCATCTCTTCAGTTTATAAGAAATTGAGAATTATAACATACAACTAATATTTAAAGTTGTACTCTTGATCTAAAATAAAGTACAAAGTCAAAGCTATCGAACAATATATTTTGTATCTTAAAAGGAAGTTTTTAATTTCATTTCATTGACATTTTATTCATGAATGAATGTAGATTTCTGAACTTTACGAATCTAGAACATTTTAAATTTATTTCTCAAATAATAATCCTTAAATATACCTTCTTAATGTACTAGTTATAAAATTTTTGTTCTATAATGAAGAGCTTTTTATAAAATATATAAGTTCAATGCGCAAACACTTATACATTGAAACTTTAGTACATATTTAATATTAGATATTTTGCTTTTTTAGAAATAGAATACGTGAGAATACAAAAATTCATTATTTTATCCATTTATTTATTTAAATGTCATCTAGATATTAAGTTTTTCTGACCTAAGCATAGTTTTCTACTTAAGTTGATTGTTTTATAGATACAATAAGTTTCTAAATAATATCGACTAGATTTTATTAAAAATAAGTTACCTTAATTTGTAGAAAATAATCAGTAGAAATGTAAAAAAAGAAAATTTTTTGCATTTTTTCCAGTAATTGTTTTTTAGCTTAATTTTCTTTTTCATATTGGAAAACTCTAATGGCATACATTTTAAATAGTTCACGAAAGCCGTGACTAAAATGACTTAGCAATTTAATCAAACCAAAAGTAAACGAATAAAACCAATATATCCAATCTTTTTTTGTAGTGACAAAGACATCATCATTTATGAATGTTCTCATATCAAACACTAGTCCCAGTCGTAAAATTGTAGGAGAGGGTCGAGTTATACCAATCAATTACCTCAGCACCCATCTGCCATATAGCTCTAGTCTGAGACCGATATAATCAATTGTTTTCTGCGCTTTTCTCTTCCGACAACAAAACAATTCGTGCTGCTTACCAAGCGCAACATCCAATTCTTTTTTTGTTGACCCTGCCCACTGTCATGGCAACCGCAACACCACAGAGCCAAACTTCGCATTAAATCCCTGCCACCAGGTCCTCAAACCAGGAGAAACACATATTAGAGGTGACTAAACGATCTACGATTCCAGATTGGAGGAAAACGTGATTTTGTGCGTGGTGGTTCCCGGATCTGAAGTTGGAGGACTTGCAGGCAGCATTCGATTGCTCTGAAAATAGCTCTCACTGGACTTTTCTATTTCCTTTCAGAAGACTATTAAGATGACACATTGAGAGTTATTTGAGAAGCAGTAAAAAGTGAGTTGTTTTAGAAGCTTAAATATGTTTTTCTTTTTTTCCTTATATTAATATATATAAGTGAATGATAAAATCACATTTTTTCCCTACAATTACATTTGAGGCTTCAACTCTTATACATTTAAATATTTTTTATACTATTTTTTATGAATTATTTTTTTCTTAAATTAAAAGTTTGTTTATACTATTTTTAATTTTATTTGATTTTTTTAACAGATTATTTAATTTTGATAAAATTATTAAAGAGATGGAGTATCTACAATTTTATTATCATGAAATTTCGTAGAATTAAAATTAAAATTTGCTGAAAACATTTAGTACAAACTTCATATTATTTAAACTGAAGCTCAACGTATACTATTTTTAAAAATGTTTTTTTTAAATAATTATTTATATATTTTGCTAACAAGTTAACATTTAATTAACAATTTCAGTTTTATCCAAAATTAATGAAAAAGCGTTTATCATAATCATTCGTAATGTCTTATAGCAAAAATATTAATTTTATTTAAATACATTTCATAATTAATATTCAAGGTATTTCACATCTACTGACTTTGAAATTGCTTAGAAAATGTCTCTCTCATTTTTATCCCTTATTCAGTATATTATTTTATATTTTATGTGAATTCAAGACTATATTTTTTCAATGATTGACTTCAAGATCATCATTGATCAATTAATCTTCATATTGAAATATTTTATTCATATATTCAAAATATTAATTTACAATGTTAAATAAAATTGATAGTAGAATACTAAATATATGTAGATTGATTTTTTCAAATAAATTAAAATAAAATATTAGGAAACTACGTAACTGTGCAAAAGAAATATAAGGAAATTAACTTTTTTGCTACGTAAAAAGGCATATGCGTGTTTTCCTATATTAAAAGAAATTTCATTTATTTTGCATTCCTTTTCTATGGAATAATAATATAAATAAAGTTTTCACTTTGAAAAGTTGCAATTTTCATTATCAAACTTTTAGTTTTATGATAAATTAACTATTTTGCTTATTACTTGTTGGATTTCAATATTTAAACGCAACAAAAATGAAAGAAATTTATTGTGTTTCTGCATATAAACATACAGGATATAGAAATATGTCATTATCATCATATAAAATATTAGAAGAGGGAACTTAACATTTTGTGGTTAAAGAATATTTTATTCAAAATCATTATCACAACTTAATCTGATTCTGGAATAGACATAAATGCATATACCCATCTTCAAGATTGAAGCATAAATGTGACAAAAATTTTAAATTTTCATTGCTCATACTTACTTTTTTTATGTTACTTTGTAATTCAAAATTTGTATAATAACGTGCGTTTCAAAAAGGCGTTTTATTTCTTCATATTTTAAAGTTATTATTTAACCTAAATTCTTTTCGCCATTTCCTTGAGAAAATAAAAAAGTGGTTTCTTTTATATTAAAAATATAAAAATTTCAACTTAAACTGAACTATAGAAAAATTAAGTATAACAAATGACATTAAATTTTGCATTATTTTATTATTATTATTTATAAATTTTGTATTGAAAATTATGTCAATTTTTTTACAGTAAATACGAATACATGAATTTCTTACAAGTTTTACTTTTCAGACAATGATGTAATCATCCTCATTGGCAACAACTTTTTGCCATCTAGTGTGCGAATTTTCAATGCCGGATCAATAAAAATCAATTTTGTAAAATATCAGTAAAGTATCAGATGGAATTTTTCATGTCATCCAAATTTTGAAATTTTTTATTTGTTAAGAAGTGTTGCATTAAACGGAATAAATGGAAATCCGTTGGCGCAATGTCAGGCTAGTATGGTGGGTGAGGCAATACCTTCCACCCCAATCTGTTAATTACGTGAAAATAGTGAATGTCATTGTAAGATCAATTAACTGCTTCATTTGCATAGTCTCTAGTTTTGACAATTTATGTCCATGGCCTAGGGATCTTATGTATTCTAGCGACAACTCTCATTGATTTGAATTGTAATACTTGTCCCAAAAGGTTTCTTTAGTCTTCTATAGATCGATTGATAAGTAATCGTAAGCATAGCGGATGTTCTACTGTTGATGAGGTGTTGCTAATAAAGGTATTTACATCTGTGAATTAAATTGTTAATATACATTCTGCTTAGCAGAATTTTTGTAAAATAAAGCAAAGTACCTTGTTATTAATAAAGACACGGTCATATACAATCAGCATCAAACTTCGATGCATTATTTTTTCGTTATATTTACCATTTTTCCCACCAGGATTATTGCTTATTAATTTAGTGTTTTATGCCAGTTAACATTGACTACTTTAGTTTAACTTAACTGGTTCCTGATATTAAACAAATCAAATCAGCCACTGCTTGATTTTTCCGCATGTGTATGTGATAATACTATAAATTATATATTCCCCTTATATTTTTGACGCAGATAAAATATAAAATGGTCTTACAATTTCCAAATTCAAATGTTCCAATGAGCCTATTTCTATATAATATGCGCTGTTCTAAGTGTATTAACTTTAGTTCAGAAATTATAACTACGTCACAAATTTTCACATTAAATCATTTGAATTCAAATGAAACCCTGATGATGCATTGAATTTTTATAGACTTCATTCACATTTCTAATGTTACTTAGATATTTCATTTTATTATACCAATATTTTTTGGTACTTCTCTAAATAGTAAACATAAATTCATATTAGATCATACAACGAAAGTAATTGCTTAAACCAGCAGGATTTTTTATAAATATATGAGAAATTTGGTTTCAGAAATATTGGTTAAATTCCTCCAAAATATATATTTGTTAAATGAAATAAATAAGAAATATTTTTTATTAATATAAAAATTGAATTCAATATTTGATTTCTACCACTTTAATAAATTTAATTAGGTAACCTTATTAAAATATACATTCTTGACTTCTGTCTTCATTAGGCAACTTTGAATCTTGATTTCAATTGTTGTAGCATTCAGTAGATATTACTTTCTTTTAAGTCTCTTATATTGTTACCAGAAATTTGAAAGATTAAATTTTTTTGGAGATGCAGAGATGTATATTTGTAGTAAAAGCTTGGACACACTTATAATAATGATTGCTTATGCACAAAAAGTAAATAAAAAGTGAAAGGACATATATTTCTATTGTGTTTAAAATTGTGATAGAAAGTGGCCACAAAACAAATACATTTGGGTGGTTTTAAGAATACGTTTAAGCGTTTTCACCAATTGGTTTAATTATATCTAAACAGCAGAATAGTACAAAATTTTGTTGAGACAATCATTTTAAAAAAAGAAAGATAAAGGGAAAGAGAGTTGGGTTGAATGCGATTTCACATCTACAGTAAATAAAATGTATTTCTACAGTAAATAAATTCTTTATGTACAGTAAATAAAATGTTATTTATCAACAATACAAAATCTAGTGTGTTTTCAAAGACAATAACGAAACCGGAATTTCTTAGGAAATGATAATACTTAATATGGAATTGTATTTTCTCACAAAAATAGAAATTCATAGTATTAGAAATAATTTTATGTTGTAACTAAAATGAACTATTTTAATTTCATTGATCAACAGGAATGAACATTATGAAAAAAATGATGTGAGACTTCATTGCATGAATTTCAAGTTATCAAGTATTTCTTTTAACAATAAAGTTTTACTTGACGCTTATTTTTTAATATTAAAGGCATTAAATATAAAGCCACAAATTATATCACAAATAAAAAAAAACATATTTTTTTATGTATTTTCTATTATAACAATATTAAAGATTTTTGTGAAATGAATTTAAAAAGAAATTAATACATATCCTGATAAATCAGCCTTCAAAAATATTTTTCATTGATACATATATTAGAAAACATACTTTTACCTTTCGTGTTTTACAAAAACAGTGGCAAATTATTGTGGCAGTTTTTTTCGTGTCAATGGTACCCAAACTAATGGGTCCAAATTTTCTGAGTGATATCATTGCCTTAAGGATTGAATTAATTGTGAAAAGATATACTTCAATAGCAGGCTTATTAAATAAATACATTATATTATTTAGTTAGAATGATTAAAAGCACTGAAAAAATGTAAATATATAAATTACTAAAAAAAATTATATATAAATGCTAAAAAAAATTTATATAAAAATATTTTTTACTTGTAATTATTTAAATAATTTTTTACTCTGTTGTACTCTATACTTACCAATCAAATATTTTCCGGGAAACTTTTTTTCTGACAAGCACTAATATAAAATAAATTTTGCTAATTGAATTAATTATGCATTATGTACTCAAATATAATTTTTCAGGTATGATTAAATGCGAGATAAATATATAATTTGTTTTATTTGTTTATCGAGGGAATGTAAGAGAAAAGATTATTAAACAGCAACTACGATTGCCCAAAAAATTATTCAAAATTCTTTATAAGTGCGACGAAAATCATTAGGATCTAAGCTTACCATTTAAAATAATATTTATTTGTATATATAGATAAAAAATTGCATATCGGTAAATTGTATACCGTTTAAAAAATTATGTATCGGTAAAATTTGAATATTGGTATACATTTCTTTTAGCTTTCTACTATCATAATCTAGTAAAATATGTAGTAAAATGAATACGTATGACGAAAATATTCTTTCAATTTAATTTTCTGAAACTAGGTCACAGAATCTGCAGAACATATCATTTTAATACAAAATTGGATTTCAGATGATAACATTGCCAAAAATTTCAATGAAATATTCTTAAATTACATATTTTTAGGTCAAGAATTAATCTTGAGTATGTTATCGATTCATTTCTTTGCATTATATAGAACAAGGCTTTGCAAGATTTAGAGAAAGAAGAATGGATTGTAGTAGTCCATTAAATTATGAAAAATAAGTAAAACAGTCGACCTGTAAGATATGTTTTGGAAATGTCCCACTTTTGCTTCTTATTATTTTTTTTTACTTCATGATTATTCTTGATTCAATATTTTATGATACAAATATTAATTTCCTTTATTTTATGAAACTATTTAATTATTTTTTGATAATCGTTAATTATTTCTGGTATCCCCCTACACACATAATTAACACATGAAGTTACAATTCAGGCAGCTTAAAATTAGGAATGTCTTTAAACTATTTTATAAGATTTATACTTTAGTATTTTCTAAAAGTACTCTTTAGAGAGCTACTTATATATTTTTCAGCGTAGTGCAACGTTCGAGTAGCAATCTCACTAACTTAAATAAAGATAATTTCCTGATTTATTTTTCAAAAATGATGACATTAGCTTCTAAGTCAACTGCAGGATTCCTTTTTACTAGAATTCTTTGATAAAATCTTTTTGATAAACCCTCTTTTATATGGTGCTACAATTTTCTTATGAATCTTACCTTATTATCAAATTAAGCGTGGTATCAGTTTACAATCTGTCTAACTGAATGACGATATACCAAAACTTAAATGAACTAAATTCCAATTTTCTAACAAAATCTTTTAAACAATTTAATATATAGCATTCATATTAAAAAGAAAAAATTGGAACTTTTTGAAAAATTTCAGTCACTTGGTATTCTATTTTTTCCATGAGTCCTGAGTTATGGCCCACCTTCAATCTTGTATTAAACTAGAGTTGATGACAACAATCTCTGGATTCTAAATTTAATTAATAATTTCATTTACATTTAAATTAAAATAGTATATTTTTAAATCTATAAAGAGTTACTTCTATTGTAAGTTTATAGAGAAATGCAATAAAATTAAGCAAAATATCATCAATTAAGTTTATTTAAAGTCTTTAATGTTGTAGATGTTTGTAGAGTAATCTCATTTTACAGTTATTCAATTTTATGTATGTCATTGTTTGAAGTAAAATTTTCATACCACTTTCTAGACTCATAATAGATAATCTTATTTTAAGTATTGTAAAAGGTATAATATTTGCATGAAAAATATATGTTTTGGTCTACAAAATCTATTTATCAAACGAATTTCCTATCATACATTATAAAATTTTAAATTATCCTCTAATGAGCAATGGAAATGAGGCTGACTGCTCCTATTATACAGAATTTAAAATGTATAGAGAAGAATGAAAACGTAAAAAAATATTTTCTTTCAAAAGAATTATCAAAAATTCTTTGAAAACTGTAATGCAAAAACATTTATTTTTTTACTTGTTAAATTGAAATACTTTTTCGTTATGAAAAATTATGAGTTTGTAAGAAACTGAAATGAAAAATTGGTGATTAGCTGTTGAAATGAAGACTTAAATGAAAACATATAATATATGAAATAAAACTAAATCACACCCATAACAGAAATATTCGGTATACTCTAAAAACATTTTCAGTGGAATAGTGCTCATGATTTCAAGCATACGTCAGCAGTTTTTTTTTTTTTTCTTGTCTGTAAAGAGACTAATGTAAAGCTCGAGGGTGACAAGAAAAAAATGTCTTTTGATTCCTCTTGGGTAAATAAATGTCCTACCTCTTCAATTTTGTTTCGGACACCGATATTCTTCTTTCTTTCTTTGAGAATACTTCTTCAAATAACACCGATCTTTTATGATGGAGTTTTGTCTCGAATGAAAGACAAGATAGAAATAAAATCAGTATCGACATTATTTATAAGCAGGAAACTGATACTACGACAAAGAACCTACCTACCTTAACTAAATGATAATAGAAGATGTTATAATTATTTACGTGCTAAAAGTTTTAAGCGCATGTTACCTTAAAATAAACAGTATGTCCAAATGATATCTTAAAAATTTTTCGAGAGTAAAATTTGAAGTTATCAGGAAAAAATTTGTTATAAAGGTTAATTAACATAAATTAGTTATTTTTTCTACATTCATAATTATTAGTCTATTAACTTTGTAAAATTCAGCACTATTTACAATGTTTAGATAATGAGAGGACAAAAATTTCATAAACAATATTATTGTAATATATTATTTAAATCCTTATCTGTATAATTTATCTTTAGTTGTTTTGATTTTCTGCAATGAAATGATTGAAATTAATAAACTGAATTTTTTGTAGGGTGTACAAACCATAATATCTTAATTATAAATGCTTAATACTTCTAATGATATTTTTGAGTTTGTTAATTCTCTATCTGAATTCAGTTACGTATAAAGGGGATCTAGATCGTTTATTGTCTGTTGTAAATACTGATAAATTAATCAAAAGCATTTAAAAGTAAAAAGTGTTATGACATTTCTAAATAGAGTGGAAATTTCATTTTATGAATGAATCGAGTTTCTTATTTTAAATTAACTTTTTTCATTCAATTAGGAAAGAAATATAAGAATATTTGGTTCAAGAGGATCAATGGTACATAATTTTACAGTAAAACTTGCAGATACAAGCATACGATAATAATATGAAATTTTTTTGGGGGAGGGGTTTAAAATGTTTTTTAAAATCGCAGAAAGTTTAATTAAAACTAATTGGGAGGAAGCTAAAAAATTATGCATATTTTTTAAAAACTGTTCCTATTTTATAGTTTGGAATATAGAGAGTTAGCAAAAGTGTGCATTGCAAAAGAAACACATCTTTTATAATGCCCAACAATTATAATTACACACAATAACTATAATGTAATTAGCCACATTATAATATAAAGTAAAATATTAAAAATGTGCTATTCATAAACTGTGATTTTCCTAATTTCTCAGGTAAATTATCTCCTAATCATCACAGAATGGGTTGTGCCGCATCAAAAGCTGTACCACCACCTCCAAATCCATCCGAATCAACTGAATCAGGTAATTTAACTTTCCTGTATATTTATAAATATATATCACACCAATAAATTTTTAAATATATAACAAATAGCATAATTTATCAAATTTTTGCAGGTAATTTTTTTAATCAGCATCGACATTACAGTTAAGCATAAATGTTTATCGATCGAAAAATTAAAAAAAGTATTTTTTATGCTTTCCATTAATAAATTATTCTATAAAATATACTATCCAAATTTTACTTTAAATAAATTTTATTAAGTTAAAGGTAAAATAAAATTAGACTTGTGAAGTTAATAAATGAATTTAACACAAAATCTGGGATTTATTCTTAAAAATAATAAAATTTTAGTATAAAAATTATAAACATATAAAACAAAAAAAATTTAATAAGCAATAAATATTTTAAACAAACAGGAACACGCACGCACGTACTCCCCACACACATACATGTATGTATATACATATTACATATAAATATATTTTATATAACATAAAATGTTTTATGTAAATTGGAAACAATTCTTATGTGAGAATATGCAAGAGGGGGAAAAAAAAGAACATATTTTTCCAAGGACACTGACATTCTTGACCAAATTGTCCACTGTTTCTCGTAACATTTCCCATTCATCGAACTGTCGGCAACCTCCTTTTCCAGAAATCTAATATCCAATCTATGTGCGTGACGCTATCAAAGTGTTGCCCATAGCGACCTTAAGTTTCTTCTTTATGCGTAATGAAATGGAAACATTAAGCGTTACCGAGAAATCTATTAAGCTCTAACATATTCGCCAATTTCAGCGAAATTCCAATAACTTAGCCAGATGTTAATTTTCTTCTGTTATTCGTTTATAATCATCATCAATTTTTTGAATAGTAAATTTAAATGATCACTTTGCTCAATTTATATAGAAGTGTAATAATTAAATCATAAGGCTCTAAACAATAAAACTAATATTTTATTTAAATTTTTTTCAGAAATTCTTTTGAACTCTTAAAGTCTGAAAGTTTTGCATGCTCATTAACTGATTCAAACATACAGAAATAATGTATACATATTTCTTCTTATCCCAATTACAAATGCAACAATAAATTCTGTATGTTTTAATGAAACTTTATTTATCTTTTTTAATGATTTAAATATTAAAAATAATGATATTTTTACATTTACTTATGATATTATGTAGCTGCATTTCCTAATGGGTCCATAGACGCAGATAAGCTAAAATGGATGATTTTTTGTTCATGCATGTAATAATTGCATGATTTTTTTCAAGATGTCAGAATTAAAATTTTTACTCTTTTTTTACACAGTTAAAATGAGTTACATTTGAATTCTATTTATTAGATATTATTATTTCTTCTAAATTTAAACATAACGAGATTTTTGATAATTTTATCCAAAACTTATCGCATTCTTAAAATACATTACGCAAAATAAATATAAAAATAATTAAATTCCAAATACATACATTTAATAAATGTTTAATCACTTAATTGATTTGACTTTAGACTCATTGTCATATTTATGTTTTGAAATATATTGTTATATTTGCTGTTTATAATATGTTGTTCTCCAATATTTTATAACTTAATTTAGAATAACAAAATTTGATTTAAAGCATTTGTACCTAAAATAGTAACACTATTAAATCACATTTTTATCAGCTAAGAAAAATTGATTTCTAAACTACAGTAATTGTATTTAAAAAATGTAAAATCATTAAAATTTTTTCTCAAATTCATTCAAGAAACAATGATTAATAGTTAAACATTTTATTTTCTAAGATTTTTATGTTGGTTATGATTAATATTATTGCATTCGTTATGCTGTTAAATAATATACATCTAATTAATATTTTGCATTAGTATTAAGATAAAACCATGAATATATCATTATAAATATTTTGTTTTTATTATTTTTCCCGAAACAAATAATAAAGGAATGGTGTGAATCAAATCTAAAATCTATCTTAGTCAAATGTAGTATTACAATTATTTTTTTTTAAAAAAGAGTTTAAAATTGTAATTTGTTTTGTGGGAAGAATAAATAACTCTTTATTTGTCCGTATGATGCATTCAAAAACAACATTAAAAAAGTATTCTGGTAGTTATAATTTTTCTATCTAAATTAGCAAAGCAATATCTAAACAAACTTTTACCGGAATTCCTTTCAAAATATATGCTCCTTATTTCCTATGAATACAGGCGTCTATTGTAATTGAGTCATTATCAGAAACAGAAATGTTATTTGTTGTCAAGAAATGATAGTGAAAGTCCACCGACCCGGAATCCAATGTTGTGGCAAAAGGCAGACATTTATGAATGATCTACTTCCGCTTACGTCATCTGATAAATGATATTCCGACACGCTCGCTTACTCTCATCATTCTTCCGTTAAATGTTCAAGACCGTTGAATGAAACATGAGGGAAAAAAAAAGAACATATAGATTTGGATGTAAGGTTTATTTTATGTATGAAGCAGGTTGCTTCTCTGAATGAAACATATAACTTAGATAATGCGAAATAAATTTGCATATTTCCATTTCATTTCCAAATTATATTTAATGTAAAGGAAATGCAACAACAAACGATTTATATTTATAAATACATATATGCTTCTCATAAAAATGATTTCTTGTTAAGAGCCAATATTTGACTATTGCTTGTTTGCTTTCGTCATTTATATGCCTTCCTTATATCATACAGAATTATATTTATCTGGTGTATCATGATTTTATGTTACAAGGACTCAGCCTTAATAAAATATTTGGTGTAGAAAATAGAATATTCAAGGAAAATACCTCGTTCATCTTAGGTATGTCAAGTGGCCTCTTTTTCACATCCTGCTGGAATGTAAATCGATAGCTAAATGATGATGTAATGATAATGATTTGAGAAAAATGTTTCGTAGATCATTGGTATTCTTACAAAATAGATATTAACACTTAAAAAAATTAAGAAATCAATGGTCACTAGCTTAAAATTTTTATTTAAAACTTTTAGATAAATATTACTTAAATAAATTCCATTTCGCATTATGTATTGGGTTGTTCGGAAAGTCATTTCGTTTTTCCCACCTGAATTAGTCTTTTGCTAGTGAAAACCAACCATTCTATGAGTATGAAAGCATGCTACGACCAGAAAAATGGTAAAAGGTATTGGAATAGAATTGAAAATATACAATTCAATAAAATATTTATTCGCTATACGTTTATCATTTTCATATAAAACGAAATAACTTTCCGAACAACCCAATACTTATACTTTTTTAAAAACTTCAGAACAATCATTATCTGAATGATTTGATTTACAAATGAAACAGATGCATAGGATCATACAAATAAATATGCATATATATGTATACAAATATTACATTCTCTGAAATTCTAGCCGGAAATCCTAAATTTATTATTGTATAAAAGTATTGTTTTCAAATAATAAATTACGACCAAGAATAATTATTATAAAATGATATGTTAAGCCAAGAATAATTATTATAAAATGATATGTTAATAATAGAAAACCTTACTGTAAGGATAATCATGATTTGTATTTTAATATAAGCATGTGATGAATTTCTCATATTTTTAATTCATGACACAGAGAAAGCTTTTAGAAAAATAAAATATAACATTCTTTTTTGTTTGAGACGTAAATAAAAGTTATGCTTCAAATATCTCGATAATTTAAAAAAAAAGTTTGCATACAAACTCAACTGTTATCATTTTTTATTTAGAATTCTTTATTTATAACAAAATTGATTTTAGCCTTATTCGCAAGTGTAAATTTTTTCACTTCATGAGAGACAGGCAATCTCTACTCTGATTTTTATTAAAAGAATACTTTTACTGAACATATATTTTCATAAGATGAAAATATTCTTTTTAATTCTTAGTTTTGATATCTATGTGGTATAAGATAAAATACTTTGAAAATGCTAATTAAGAATGAAAAATATTGCAAAATTTTTACAAGTAAGTAGTTACTGAGACATATTAACTGTAAATCTTTTGCAAAGATCCACATAAAACCTTCCTATTTCTTGTATATATGGCCATCTACTATTTTCTAGACGACCAATGTTCAAGTTGAGTTCTGATGTTGCTGAAAGAAACGCATGGACGTGTTAATTAGGTTTTCTTGTATCTAATAAAAATAAATTAAATGTAATTCAAGATCTGAATTCTTTCTTAACTTTACATTTATCTATTTCAATTAGTTACATATTTTTTGTTAGCTACTTCATCAAAGATTTTTCAAATGTTTAAATATGATATAGTTCATATTTTGCTATTTAAACGTTTTCTGCAAGTCCGAAAAATATTTAAGGAAGTGAACTGAAAATACATGATACTATTGCCTTATATTTTCTTAAAATTATCTTTTTCTGAAATCACTTTTGTTATAGACTAGTTATAGACACTTTTGTTTTAGAAATGTTTTCTATACTTTCTTTAGTCATTTATGAACACTTGTTATTGTAAGCTCATAAAATAATGCGTACATGTGTTTTGTTCCAAATATTCTGAGAGTTAATTCCAAAATTCATTAAAATTTTATTTAAATTATATTTCCTAATAAAGCATGGATCAACTATGAACATTAAATATAAAATTCCCATTTAAAAAAGAGGTCACATTTATCTTTCAGAAACTTATTTTTAAAAAGTTTTATTAAATATTTGCCATCATTTAAGTTGATATTTTTTCTACACTTAAGAATTAATTTTATTTAAACAACTAACGCATCACAAAAAACTAAACAATTCTAATACAATATTCCCCGTAGTTTCACAAGCAAGCTCAAGAAAGTTCCTTGGTTCATTTTCTAGAAACGTTATTATTTTTGTTTCAAATTAAAAAAATTATTTTCTTCTCAAGCAGTGGATACTCTTTTCAAAATGTTAATAAGTCTTGATAAAATTGTATATAACATCTGTTGGGATATAGTGATTATTTTTTTATAATATAAAATTTATTTAATAGGCCATTAAAATTGCTACACCAAGAAGGCGACATGCTACAGACGTGAAATTTATACGAAAGGAAGAAGGTGCTGTGATATGCAAATGATTAGCTTTTCAGCGCATTCAGACAAAGCAGGCGCCAGTAGCGACACCTATATTGTGTTTAAATGAGGAAATTGTTCAGCAGGTTCCTCATACACAAATTGCATTTGAACGTTGCTGCCTGTTGAAAAGTTGTTGTGATGCCTCGTGTAAGAAGGAGAAATGCGTACCAGCACGTTTCTGACTTTGATAAAGGTCGAATTGTAGCGTACCGGGATTGCGGTTTATCTTATCGCAGTATTGCTGCTCGCGTCGGTCGAGATCCAATGACTGTTAGCAGAATATGGAATCGATTGGTTCAGGACGGTAATACCGAACGCCATGCGGGATCTTAACGGCCACCTATCACTAGCAGCCGAGAAGACAGGCATATTATCCGCATGGCCGTAATGGATCGTGCAACCACGTCACGAGCCGTGAATCAAGAAACGGGGTCGTTTGGAAGACAACAAGTGTCTGCACGAACAGTTCGACAACGTTTGCAGCAGCATGGAGTCTCAGCTCGGAGACCATGGCTGCGGCTTCCCTTGACGCTGCGTCATAGACAAGCGCGTCTTCAATGGTGTGATCAATGACGAACCTGGGCGCACGAATAGCGAGACGTCATTTTTTCAGATGAATCCAGGTTTTGTGTACAGCATCATGATGATCGCATCCGTGTTTGGCGGCATCGTGGTGAACGCACACTGGCAGCGTGCATTCGTCATCGTCATAATGGCCCATCACCTGGCGTGATGGTATTGGGTGCCATTGGATACACGTCTCGGTCACCTCTTGTTCGTATTGACGGTGCTTTGAAAAGTGCACGTTACATTTCTGGTATGTTACGACCCGTGGCTCTACCCTTTATTCGAGCCCTGCGAAACCCTACGTTTCAGCAGGATAATGCCCGACTTCATGTTGCCGGTATTATACGGACCTTCCTTGATACGGAACATGTTTGGCTGTTGCCCTGGCCAGCACGTTCTCCAGATCTTTCACCAATAGAAAATGTCTGGTCAATGGTTGCCGAGCGACTGGCTCGTCACCAAACGCCAGTCACTACGGTTGATGAACTGTGGCATCGTGTTGAAGCTGCATGGGTATCTGTACCTGTACATGCAATCCAATCTCTGTTTGACTCAATGCCCAGGCGTATAACTGCTGTTATTACTGCTAGAGGTGGTTGTTCTGGGTACTGATTTCTCAGGATCTATCCAGCCAAATTTTTTGAAATTTTATCACTTGTTATTTCTAGTAAAATACATATGTCCAATAAATATTATTTTGTTATCTGCATTTCTTCCTGGTGTAGCAATTTTAATGTCCAGTAGTGTATTTATATTTATTTTATGGAGGCGAAAGAAGATTTGAAAATCATTGCATCCGATTAATTACAATATTAATTACAATGCGCTTATTTAAAAAACCCTATAAAATATACGTGAGATTTTTACAAAGTATTTATCAACTTTAAAATGAATATTGGTAAACCGTATTTTGCATACGCTTTCTTTATTATCCTCTATTTGAATTTCCAATCATTTTAGAGAAAAATCCGCTTATTTAAAATTTGTCTATTACTATCTTTATTTGTGTTTTATGAAAATTGTAAATATTTTTGTGTATATTTCTTTTTAAAAACCCGAATTGTTAGCCCAGAGGTTTGTGGGTTTGAATCCTACCTTGGACAGGGATGCTTTCAGAGCTTTGGAATCTACTTTAAAATATAGGTTCTGGTTAAATTATCTCTTCTGTCCAAAAAATGACATTTGAGAGAATAACAAACAAACTCATTTACAGTGGTAACTTTTTCGATCATGAGAATGTATTGTGGTGAGTGGTTTGTTTGAATTCGGAAATTCAAAGAACTTCAATGGATATGTACAAATTAATAGCAAGATAAGGTAGAAAATAACTGATCTTTATTTGATAACCAGACTAAATATTATAAACGTTAACAAGAAGGAAACGCATGCAATTTCCATCGTTGCCATCGTAACAGATGTTTCGCAAAAAGTAAACTGTTTGCGTTATTTGGAAAGATACTTTGCGTAGAAGAAAGAAATCAACAATAAAATATAAAAAGGATAAGAAGGAGTTTGAAGTGTTAGATCAAACATTGATGACTCAAAAAGTTTATGTTTAGGTTTTTACAAAAATCCCTTTCAATAACATTTCGTTAAATTTAAATAATATATAAAAAATTCTCAAACTCTCTTTTTAGATTAATATTAACATAATTAAATATGATCCATGCATACATGTGTTTAATAATAACACAGTTGGATATTAAAGAGTCCACACATCAATAATTAATCTATCACACACACAACTTTTGTAATATTAAAATGTATTATGAACTACTGAAGTTTAATACTAATCAATTAAAATTTCATAAATTAATAAAAACAAACAAAAGAAAAAATTAAAAATCCCTAAAGATATGCAGCTAATTCGCTTCACTAAAAATTCTATTAAAATATTTAGTTAGCAATATAAAACGTCTATTTATAGTTTATGCATCGTTCAAGTGACAACGGACATCTGATTTATGGTGGTATAAGCAAGCTTAGCAATTTCTTCAAGTGAAAACATAATTCGAGGGTCAGTGCTATGCTTCTCTCCTTACGAATGGCAGAAGACCTTAGGAATTTCAGCTTATACATCATGTTTTATTTTTTTATTTAGAATAAGAACAATAATGTCACAGTTTTAAAATCATTCTTGAAAAACTTTTAGATAATTCTGAGAAAAATTGCTTTATTTCTATAATATTTTTGATATTTATTATTAGAAATATTAGGAATACCTGTTGAATTGTCAGTATATAATTGTATATATATATATATATATTGATGACAGCCGCAAATAGCATCGTGTAAGTGTATATTATGTTCAATTAAACATTTTTAAAGTTTTAAATTCCATTCGCACCTTTACATACATTTAAAGAGTGCGAAATCCATTAACCACCAATTAAAATATACAACAGGAAAAATGATCAATAATTTCGTTATTTTTTTCCTTCATATATTGTGTTTTATGAAATAAATCGCCTAAGAAAACATTCTTTTTTAATAAGTTAGAGTTATTTTTCCTTATTTTTCTGATATATTTTTCATTAATACCATGAGAAATAATTTGAATCGAATTTTGAATCTTCATATTCATTGCTTAATTCAGCATTCTTTTTCCAAATTTTCACTCACAATATCTCATAAACTATTAATCTGTTTTTTCTTTCAAAAGTTACTTGTGTTTAATGTATTACTAATGAATAGTTCATACAATTTTCATGCGTCTCTATTTTAAATATTGATGAAGAAAAGCTGATTGGTTTAATTTCTGTAAGCATCTCATTTTCATCTATTTGGTTGAACTTAGTCATAAAAGTAAATTTTAATATATATTAGTAACTTATTCCTTTAATCATCTTAAATTTTCATATTTCTTTTTCTTCAGTTGTTAAATAAAAATTTAGTTATATGAAAGAAAGGTATAACTTAGTTATCGCTAAAATAATTTTTTTGATTTTTCAATTACAAGTTTATCACATTTTTTAAAATAATAAAGAAATAATACATTATAAATATCAGACAAAATACTTAAAATTTCAAATGACTGCATAGTAGAACAAAACACAAATAAAAAAACATCTTTGATTTAAGCAGAGCGTTTACAGATATACAACAGTTAAATTGTAAAATTGTGAGGCATCAATGTCACGATTTTAACTTTTGCATAATTATTTTTCAAAAATTTAATTAAAAATTTATTGATGTTTCGTTTATTGTTAAATTTTAAATATAACCTGAGAGACGTCTGTTGCCTCAAACATATTTATTAACCCTTCTTTGCTTAATTGTGGAAATTTCCATCATAACCTATAATACCCAAAAAAGTATATAAAAGAACAAGTTCACTTTAAGTTGATCGTGTTTGGATACCTTTTTAATGTCCATTGCATAAAAAGAAACATAGCTGTCAAAAATAAACAAGTGTCATTATCAGTGAAACGAGCTTAAAGTTGTCTCATTCCGCTGTTTGTTGTAGTTGCAATAAACGTATGACTTCGTTTATAATTTTGTTTTATTATATTAGAGTTTCTATTGCTAAAAAATTGAAAATGAGTGGAAGAAAGGTTTGTAACACGTGTTTCTGTTATTTTCCTCTTTTATTTCTATTTAGTACTAAGCTAATGATCTAACTTTGGATGATGATGGAAATTTTTAGCATATTGTTTTTTGCTAAATTTATACTATAAATATATACTAAGATTTTTTTAACCATTTTTCCTTTAATTTTGAACATGAATTATATCAACTTGATTTATTTCACCAATAAAGAAAAAATCATGCAAAGAAGGGTTAAACTTAAATAGTTTACTGTTACTGAATAGAATTTTCGGATGGCTAAAATGAATCAGGAGATGAACAAAACAGGATACAAGAAAAAGTAAGAATTAAGGCATTAACCCCCCCCCCAACCAATTATTAACAATAAAAATAGAAATTTACAGTGGACTATGTCTTTTGAAATATTGTCACCATAAAAATCTAACAGATTCAATTTTAATAGAAATATGAAATTCAATGTTAATGTGCATTGCTTCTAATATAAGTAGATAATATTAATTTTAGAACCAATAATTAACCAATATTGAAAGTTGATAAGCTTTAAAATAATTCTTGAAAAGTTAAAATGATTCTGCTGAATCATATTTATTTTAACTTTTTCTCTTTCTAAAATACTTTTTAATTATAATTCTTTTTTATGACTTTGGTAAAATTTTAACTTATTGCTGTTTTAGCATTATGCTGTAAAAAGTACTTTAATTTTACAGAAGCTTATGTTATTTTTTCAATTCAAGCTTCAAATTCACATTAAAACGGTTTGTATCAAAATATATGGGGCACATATCTGAAATAAGAAATAGAAATTGCTTAAATATTAAAAAATATATTCTATCCATTAAAAGCGTAAATTAAGTTATGTCCGATTATTAAACTGAAAGAGTGCAGGTTTACTATAAAATCTTGTATAATCTTAATAGAATCCTCTAAAAGATTTTTTAGTAGAAAGTCAAAATAAACTTCATTTTTCTCATCCCTATTACAATAGCAGAATTATGTTGAGTAATTACTTGTTAATATTTTAGTATTATAAAATTACCGAAACTATATTATTAAAAACTCTGTTGTCGTCGCATAGCAAGATAAAATTGTAATACTAAATGTAATTTTAGGACTTAATATAAATTGATTTTCATCAAATATTTCATAAACTAAAAAATAATCTAATAGAGTGTCTCATAATTTAAATAAATCGTTGAAAAAGTTATTAACTGTAAGCTTTCAAGAAGTGCATCGTCAATGACAATTTTCCTGTTTTCCATTATTTTCTTTATACACCAGTTTGTGTGACATAGCGAAATCAACTACTTGTTCTTAGACTTTCTTATCTGAAAAACAATGAAAAAACTCTAGAGATTATGCATTATAGATTATCTTTCGAGCAAACATTAAAGTATCATTGGTTGAATCAAGGGAATAACAGAATTTTTATCCTTATCTTTAAATTTATAAATTTTTCAATTTTAAGTAATTAAAATTAAGAATGCTTTTAATAATCAATACTTTAATATCTACACAGTAATATCAATAATCAATATACCACTAAATTAACATTATATTTTAAGAATTTTTAGTATTGAATTTATCAAATTGATATGAGAAAATATTTTAAAACTTAAAATATATGTATATTCTGTTTTTTTCATTTTTAAGTTTTAGATATCAATACTATTAAATTAAATATGTCTTATTCATTAAATTTCTTAGATTTGCGTTCCTAGTTTTTGTTGAAAGAGAGTAACTATATTTTTAGAGGAAGAATATTATATTTTGTTTTGAAATTTAATAATATTTCTTGGAACCTAAAACTATATTAAAATCTCTTTCATTTTTGCTGCTTCTCTTTTACAATAAATGAAATTAATCAATTAACAAGGAATTTAAATATAAGTGAAATTACTCTGCTATCGTTGAAAATTGTAAAAATTATATTATAAAAAAATGTTTATTTTAATTTTGAGGAGTACAGTAATTCTAAAAATGTATTAAGAAATAGATTGAAAAATCAATCTATGCTTTTATACTATTGATACAAAATTACTTAACATTATGTATATAAAAGGAGACATCATTCTTTCAAGTCATAAGATATTAATAATATTATTAAGAATATTTTATGTCATTACTATTTTTGGCAGCTAAGATGTCATAGAAATATCATTTATGTGTCTTCAGCCAATAAATGGATTTTTGACACATAAATTCCTGAAGGTATTTCTTTCAGATAAGAATATTATATTTTATATCAAAAGATTCATATTATTTATTTAATACGTGTAAAACTATACATAAAATTGTTTATTTATGAGAATGTTCTTTTGTAAATGACCATTTTAAATTCCATCGGGACTTGAATATACCTTTATCCGCATATTTCATTTGCATAAACTCCAAAAATTTTTTTTTATACTTACTTTACATTGTGTTGTGTTCATTATTATTGGTATTACACATATTCCTATAGTTTCTTGTAAATACTTCAAATCACAATAGTATTCACTATTAGCAGACATTTCCATGCTATTCAAAAAATCAGGATTGATTGAGAATTGCGACCTTCCACTGTTAATCACCAAAAATTATATTCTTTTTTGTTGTAATTCAGTTTTTATAAAATAGCGTTTTTATAAGTGGTGGAAATCTGAATAATTTCTGAATTTGCATTCTCTTGATATTATATATTACCTAACACATGTCTAATAAATAGTTTAAATCTCAGTGCATTTGAAAATCAAAATGTATTTATAATTAATAAATTTTATGTACTTCTTATACATATTTGTATTTTAGTTTAATAAATATGTATTCATCATAAAAAACATTTGATACATATATTAATGTCTATTGAATTTCCTATTGTTTGATTTTTTACTTTATTTTCAATACCTTTTTTTGATACGTGTAAAATTTAAGTATTATAAAAATATTTCGCTTTTTAAAAATTATTAAAATTGATAAATAATTAAATCAGTTAGATTTAAAATATTTTAACATAATTAAAGTATTGAAAATTACATACATTATTACATGCAGACATGTTATATTTAATAACGATATTTTGTTTTGCTAGTTTAACTATAATATTTGCTTATTAAATGATTTTTTTTAATTGTTAATATGATTTTCACGTCAGAGTATCCTAAATAAAAATTATGTATTTGCAAACAATATTTGGTACCTAAGAACTGGGCAATTAATGTTTCATTTCTATTCAATAAATAAATGTAAATATTTTAATGATCAAAGCATTTAATAAACATTTTAAAGTTTTAAAGATCTTTTAAACAATTATGTAATATAAGCTTTTTAAGAATAAAAATACCTTTCAGTTCGCATAAAATATTTTAAGTACAATTTAATCCGTGTTTTTAAAGTTAAATTTTGTAGCATTCACAGGTATACTTTTTTTTCTAAATAAAGTATGTTTTCAAAGCAAGCATTTAAGAACCTTTGCCATTATATTTAATGTCTTTGCGTGAAAGCTTTTAGTCAACGTTATTGTTGTTGAATTATGTAACAAACTTTATGATTTAGTTTTTTGAAGGTTGACGATGATAAGAAGTGATAGAGGTATAGCAGTCGATCAATTCCTCGTAATGGCTTGAAACAATGCATCGATTTTAAACTTTAGTCATGGTAACATTCTACCTAAGAGTTGAAAAAAAAGCATCAACTTTATAGATTTATTTTAAAGTATGTCATAAGCTGTTCTTATAAATATAAGAATCAGAAAATCAGGAAGAATCTTTTTATAACAAAATTAAAACTAAAAAACTTGAATACATTTTTAAGATATAAAGATGTTAGCTTTTTTTGTAAAGATTGACATTTTGTTGCATTGATTATTGCAAAATAGAATAGAAATTTATATAAACTAAATATGCCATTTAGGGATTCTTAGTACAATGTAATTATTCATTATATATGTATGCATGAATTACTGACTTTGTATACATCTGATTTAATAAAAAAGTAAAAAATGTTTCCATATAATTACGTTTTCATAATTTTAGTTAATTATCTTTTTTTATCAATTAATATTTGTTTCTAATAATCTTACTTATCAACAATCATATATATAATTGTTCTAAGAAAACCATCATTAGTTTACTATAATAGTATTAGTTAAATCATTTAGAAGTGCCTTGTTTAATCTTTTCAATTATATTACCTCATATAATTAAACTATCATAAACAAGATAAAATCAGAGAAATTCAAGATCTTCTAAAAAACAAAATGCCTGATTAAAACTTAATGGATAATTATAGTGCTAGTTTTTCTCATTTACATAATTGCGTTTTCCTTCTAATTATTTAGCTATAAACTATTTGTATGGTTAAACCGTTATCCTGGTTTGCTTTGTAATTAGTGCATTTTAGTAATTTCGTCATGTTAAAAATGAAAGTAAGCGCTTCCTGCTGAAGGTAAGGAAACCTGCAAGGAAATTTACACAGATAAGTTATCTATTTCAAGAGATAATATGACAAAGAAAATTACCATGAAAATATTACTGCTAATAAAATAATTATAATAAAAGAAGTTATAAATTAATTTGGTATTATAAATGAAATCATATTTTTAGTGCTGGAATTTTAGTTGCAGAAAATTTATCTTTCAGAAAATTTGCTCAAATGTATTGTATTGTCTGTTTAGTTATTTAAAAAAATTCAAGAAATTCATCAAACAATAAACCTAAGTTTATTATTTGCGTTGAGTAGAAAAAAAGTTATTAAAAATGTCAGAGATTCTTATGTGACTATAGTATGATACTAAAAAGAAATCAAACTTTTACTTTCCTTGTATCATACATTTGTTCATATTAACGAAAACTGTGAACTATTTTTAAAAGTTGTTGTTTATATCCTGCGAGACATTGCATCTGAAAATTATCCATCATGAATCTATAATCCTTTATTAAATGTTAAAACTAACATATAAACTATATTTTTCGACCTAAGGATAGATATAGTTAAAAATCAATGTTTCAGTCACTTCCAGTTAATTTAGTTAATAAAAAGTTAACAAAATTGTTCATTTTAAAAACAAAAGTGTGAGTGTTCCAAGTTATCATATTTTTCAGTTGCTCTTACAGAATTTAAAAATATTCATTAGATGTAATCTTTCTTCTTGATTTTTGATAACCTGCTTTTTATCTGTTACTTGTTATAAGCTTAACTGGGAAATATTCTTAAAATTTTGGGAGAAAACATAATTAAGGTAGAATGAAAAAGTGTATCATATTGACTATATAGAAAATTGCTTTCGCATGATATTTAAATCTAGAAATGATTTTATGACATATGATTGACTTGAATTGAAATTAAGTTATTTTAATGTAACAAAAAGAAAAAGAATAATCTAGAAAAGGTTCAATAAATAATTTTTTCCTTTGTGAACATGAGTATATATCTTTCTATTACAGAAAAGGTGTTTTTAAAAATTTTATGTTGCTATTAATTGATTAAATTAACAAAAAAAATCAATTATTTATATGAAAATACATATAAATGCAATGCATTGTTGCTTTCCGATTGTAAAAGACAGATTATAAACTTTATAGTGAATGAAAATTATATTTTAACTGTGTGAGTGAAAAAATATTCATATTAAAAGATGTAAGAACAAGAAAATATATTACACAAGAAAACATGCTCCTAAGTCAATATATGAGCCTGTTTTCTTGATAAATATTATATTTTTATGGTGTTTAATGTATCAGCATTTTCAAAAAAATTATATGTAGTATTTCTAGATAAATTTACATATATTTCATATTTATTACTAAGTAAAGCAAAATGAAAATAATCTACTGTTGCATCTATTGATACCTAATTTATAAAAAAATAATTATGTTTAAATTAAAAAAAAGTTTAAAAAAAACATTCTTATATATAATCAAAAATTTTTTAAATTATATCTGTTAATTTACATAATATATAGAAAAAAATCTTGATTGAACTACACTCTTTAATCTTATAAAATTTCAAGTTCTGAAAATTTATCATAAAATATATTACTGTGTTTAAAGCAACTTATTTTCGTATATTATTCTGATTTCGAAAATGAAGGTAAATTTTTCACTGTTCACAAGGGTTTGCAATTAAGCATAAAGACAAATATTCTAAATCTTAATTCGTAAAGAAATCTATTAACTTTCAAAAATTCAGGAATATATTAATCTATTAATTTTTAAATACGAAATCTATTAGTTTTTAAGTTATCTAGTTAAAAACACAGTTTTAGATATTTTTAATATCTTAATGATAAATCCTTTATATTAAACCATATTTTTCGTAAAAAGTGTTTTGGACATTCAATACGGTATTTGTTTAAAAATCATGAGCCAGAGACCACATTGTGGGTTTAAAATTTGATAGTTAGAATATTTTGAATTATTTTTATTGTAAAATGAAAAATATCAAAATTAATAATTAAAAAGTTATTTTATTTTAAAAGGGAATTCCTTATTTTTCAGTATTATTTAAAAGCACTATTCAACGTTGAACGTGTTCCCATGAAAATCTAAATATATATAAAGAATTATAAGAAATAAAATATAAAAATAAACTGTACATTTGTTTCTGAGATTATTTCAATTGATTTGGTAAATATATTTCATTAACTATTATGATATGAAATATTTAATATGATTTAACATGTAAGCAGATTTAATTTTATTCCATGTTGCTTTGACTTTTGGAGAGAAATTCTTAATGCAATATTAAATAAAAATTTGATATAAGATAAATAATTTAAAAGATAATACTCTAATCTATAAAGTAAACAATTATTGACAAATAATTTTATTTTAAATTATTTTATCAACAATTAT
>JAPDSC010029201.1:108391-121234 GCA_026290005.1 Latrodectus geometricus | reverse complement strand
GTTGAAGTATATTTGTTAAATTTATAGTTTACCAGAGGTTTGGTGAATATTACTACAAGCATTACTACAAAATATTACTACAAGCATCATAAAATAATCTAGTGTTGATTAAAACTGTACAACTTCTTAATCATCATCCAAAGTCTAAAAATATATCAATTTATGCAGTGATCGAGATTCTAAATGGTACCAGTTTAGAAATGCATTAATTGGAATTACATTCATATGACTTTTCCGGAAAATGTCTATACATGCATGCTTAAAATTTTTTGAATGAAAAAATACTTTTAGTTGCAAAAAAAAAAAAAAAGGTATCTCAAAATTGTCGTAATTTGAACTTATTACAATGTTGAACATTATTTAAAGCTTAATGCATTTGGTTCTTGTGTTGTTTAAGTTGTCAAAATCTTTTATACACGAATACAAATGATTCCAGTCGAAACGCTGCTCATCGCTATTTCCCATTTATTTCTTTTCTGACAAAATTAGACGCTACATTACCCTCAAAAGAACCGTTCTTTTTCATTTTCTTCTTAACAACAATCAAGTCTAATTCTAACTTTTAAACAAACGCTATACAGTTCAATGCTTCTCATTTTTAACTTTATTAGAGTTAATATACGATGGACTTTACAGTACTGTTCACTTAAAAAATAATAACATTCTTTATCATCTGGCGTATTCATCCGACATAGAACAGGAAAAACGAATTCCTTTTTCCACTGAATAAATCAAAACTGTATAGAATAAAAAAAAGTTCTTGAAAGCACTAACGTAATTACTCTTTACAACCCAATTTATCCAAGTCTCCCTCCCGCAACATATTACTGTGTGTCCATTTGCGCTTGGATTACCCCAGCCCCTCATTGTAATTCAAGCAACTAATGACTCTACCCGGATGGAAATTACTTTTCCGAGTCACGTAGAAAGACCAGAGCGTTGCACTTCTTCTAATAAATGCACCAACTACAGTACATGAGAATTATTTCTGTACCTAAGGCTTATTGGCTGTCCGGAGAGTCTTATAAGTAGTTCAAGGAAAGAGAAAAAAATGTCGGGATATTTTTATACGCAAGAAGTGTGATTAATTTGTTCGTTTTTTTATTTGATGAGCATTAACCGTTCTCGTTTTATGATTTGTTGAATGAGTTTTACGAAAAAATGAGCTCTCTTAAGTCTTTTGAAAGGCTTGGATGATGAAGTTCTTTTCACTTGAATCGCATGCTATGTAAAAGTGTAATTTTGAAAGTATCGTTTAAAGTATAAATGGCTTTATTCGACAGTAAATTTCATTGTTAAGAGCAACAAAAGATTAACTATGAGTACCGGAAATTTTCAATAGCAGCCCAGGAATAATAGAGATGGATCCATATATTCTGCTTTAAAGAAAAAACCTCCTTAGATCCTTTTTAGTTATCTTTACAGTATATTAATTTAAACTCTTAAAAAATTGCTAACATTAATTTTTATGTCTTTAATCTTACATTAAAATATTATAAATATTAATCACACATCAAATTGAATTGAATAATATAGTATAATGTACGCATCGAAAGTTACTTGAGAATTACACTTTGGATTACTGCTTTTCATCAGTATTTTTAAGCAATCACTCCACATTTTGTTAAAATCAATACTCGTTATATCTTAAATTGACATGTTGAAAGTTTCTACATTTTATAAATTGGTGAGAAAACACAATGTGCACAACAGCAGTTTCAATTCTAAGCTCAAACTTACTCTAAAATAACTTAACCATCTCACAAGTTAAGGGAGAACATACAATATTTATAAGAGCAACATATTGGGAGTAAAATGTTGTTGACTCAAATCTAGTCGTTGCTAAAAAAAGAGATAGGTGTTACGATTTTGTTCTTTATATGAACATATTTGTAAGAGTGAGTTCTTAGAAGTTAAGAACATGGTCTGGTAGGTAAGTCCTTGCAAAAAATATACTGTCATTACTGTTAAATATTTTGAGATATCTAATACTTAAAAGGTATCAAATCCATTAAGCAGTATCAATAGAGAAGTTCTTCTCTGAAATGAACAATACACTTTAAGTTATATTTTGATTTGTGATTATGCGTCACAATACATTCAAATGAGCAAACTGTTTATATCTTTTTCCACCAACCAAATGTAATTCAGTTCATAATTCCAAATATATTAAATTTATATTTACAAATATTAATGCCACATAAGAAAACTAAAAAAAATTAAAATATTAACTGTCGTTTTTCATCTAAAATAATTATTTTATATGTTACTGAAAAGTATATATAATTTGTAATTCATAAAAATACTTTTCTAATGTATTTTTAATTTGGTAACGAATTAAAAATGCATTAAAAATTAATTTCTATTTTGGGGGCAAATGTTTAACATTATGCATAGTATTTTTCATATTAAAATGCTTTATGATACAAACAAAATGAAGAAATAAATTCTTTTTTTGAATAATAAGCAAAAGAGAGAATATATTATGTTTGATGAACAAATAGCAGATCACAATCTCTACATTATTCTTATTTTTATCAAATGTAAGTCTCTGATCTTCAGCTACAAGTTTATAATATTACACTAACGAATTAAAAAATTTGAAATACTAACGAATTAAATCATTCTCTTTGGTAGTTCGTATTTTACTATATTGCTTAATTTTATTTCAAGTTTAACAAAACAAGTATTGTCCATCAAAAATCATGTTTTAATACAATATTTATTTTAATTCAAAAGCTTTTTAAGTTTGATTTATTTTAGCACAATATTTATGAATTAAATATTGATTATGTAAAATAAACATAATAGATATTAGTTTTAAAATGCTTCCAAATGTAAATCCATGCTTTAAAATAAGTATATTTTTAGTGCCCAAGCCAGTAGCATTTGAAATTCCAATTGAAGAATCAACAGAAAGCAGTAATAAAACAAAGAAGCCACCGCCGCAGATTTTACAGGTACACAGAACTTGGATTTCTGTAAATTTTTTTCTCAGCTATCTTACAAAATTTTCTAGATTGTTCAATAAATTTAAAGTTGACATTTCATTTTAAGATACATGTGAATTGTAAACAGTTTCTAAATATATTTCACAACTTTTTATTTTCATTTTGTTCTCAAATTTGTATAAAATTGCAAATTTATTTAATATATAAAATATACTAACTTGCTTTTTAATAAATGAATTTTTACAGATTATTTTACTTAAGCAAATTTATGAGTGGATATTAATATTGATACCATATAATATTAAAATCTAGATATTCATTGAAAAGTAATAAACTTGAATAGAGATAAAAGTATTTATTAACAAAATAAAACTGTAGATATAAATCCTTTTCAAAATACTGTAATAATAGGAATTTGCAAAATTTAACTGATCTGTAAAAGAAGTAATTAAAATATTTTACTTTTATGATATATGCTGCTTTATTTTCATAACAGATGGCGCTACGGATCTTTGTTTCAATCTTTCTCATAGCATCTACTGTTCTTACCATCAGACATCACACGAATATATTCAGGATGTTTATCTCAGAATTGTTAATAGAGACAGAATTTTTATGGAAAAACTTTGAAATATGAAATTAAAAAGAACAAGTAAAACAGATATTGTAATACAAGTGAATTTTTTAAAGACGTTTCGTTAATTTCTATGGGAATTGTCGTAATTTATTGAGGAAATTTTATTTTGAAATAATTTATAAATATATTTAAATTATGTTTTAAAATAATTTTATTGATATGAATTTACGTTAGCTTCGCTAAAAAAAAATACAATGAAAAATTTTGAAATAATTTTATGCAAAATCTTATAATTTATTATGTATATTGTTATTGAGATATTTTCTTTTCTCGGTTAAACAATATGGATAAATAGCCTTTATAACATGCTTTTTTATAAGTTGATACTTCATAAACTTAAACTCCTTTTTAAAGATTCATTAAAATTATAATACTATCAAAATCTATTTTGGAAGAAAAAATAATCTTTTCTAGAATTTAAAATTCACTAAAACGTTTATTTCGTTGAATAATCATTACAAATACACTTATAATAACAACAAAAAAGGTAAACTGGACTTTATTCTTAAATCCATTACATTTTCGAGAATAATTGCAGAAACTAACATTTTATAAATAAACAAAATGTCTATTTTATTTCTGTATTTCATCTCTTTCTCTGTATTAGTATTCTTCGCAAGAGTTAGTGTTACCAAGCAATCTTACGTCTTTATATGATTACATAAATGTACTGTAAAATACTAACCTAATTTCGAAATTTTTAGTAGTAGATAATAACTTATAGTAGTTCAAAAATACAATGAATAGTTAATATAAAGGCTTTTACCATTCTTCAAAAATGTTCTGCATTTCTAAAATTCTTATTATATCAATTTTATTGCATTGAATAATTTTAATTTGTGATTCCACAATATCTCATAAGATCTTTATTTAAACACAAAAGTTTAAAATTTGAATATTATTGTATCATACAAATTAAAATTGAGTAATTGGAGAAAAGCTTGTTTGAAGCACTAGATAAAAATTATCAATAAACAATCTGTCAATAAAATTCATATTTCCGATTGACAGAAATTGCGACAACACTATAATTAAGCATTTAAGATGTCATTTTTAGGAAGTAAACTATAAAAATAATTGGCCATTTCAAGTCACGTTTTCTGATGAGAAAGAATAACTAATTCAAATTTACTTCAGACTGATTCTAATCAAAAATAAAGAATTATGTAGATGCAACAACTCATAAACTGCAAAATTTGAATTCAAAAATATCGATCTTAAAGAAAATGAATGGGAAATAGAAGATTAAAATATAATCACGTATAGGAAATTTTATGAAAAATATAAAATCAATTGATTTATTGTAAAATTCCCTTATATTTAAAAAGGTATAATTTAAATAATGCATATATGCTTTATTTTAAGGAGAAATAATTAAATTCCTGTACTGGTTTTAAAGATAAAGGAAAAATTAAGATAAGAAATATGACTACAGATTTTTATAAAGCCACAAAAGGTGCATAGGTTAGGCGGAAATATTTTTATTAGAAAACTAGAGATAAAGCTTTTCTGATTACTGGAAGTATTTCGGAAGGGAGGAGCACTCAATTACTTAAGTCCATCAAGACTGAATGTGTAAAAACCCTGATAAAAATAGAATTATTTTTGTTTAATCTTGTTGATAAAATCATAGCTTATCATGCTAAGATGTATTATTTTTGTTAAATATTCATAGAGAATTTAATTCCTTTAGTGTGGGTAAAAAAGTATATTTAATCAAGTGTTTATCTTCATAGTATAAAAAATTATGAAGTGATGTTGATGAGACGTAATTCATTAATCAATTAAATATCTCAAATCTTTCAATAAAAAAGTCTTTCTATGAGTATTGATTTAGCTACATGATGTTTGGAATTTTTCTTGTATATGTCTTTTAACATAAATCTGATACAGTATAATCTGAAAGATCTTTTAAGAAGATATAGTATTTTTGAATTGTGATGTGTTATAGACAGTAATAATATAAGTATTTTTAGACTTACTGAACTCTAGAATTAAAACCATCTTGATTGTTTTCAGTGTTTACTTTAAGATGTAACCAAAATTTACAGCCTGACAGTCATTTAAAAAAAACACCCATAAACACATATTATAATTTATAAATATTCTTTTACTAAAAACTTGTAATTCACATAATAATGTTACTTGTAATCAAATAATAAAATTCAAGTAAAACTTGGAATTTAGCTTTTTTAAACTAAATTTTAAAAATTTAATTGTATTTCACTTATTTCCTTTTCATTTTGTAAAATTATTAACATACCTTTTATTTTTTTCTAATGAGTTGGATTGAATAATTTGTGACAAATATTTCCTATATAAAAAGCAAAATATGTATCGAAATTAAATAAACTAACTATCAATGCGTTATATCAACTTAAACTTGAAGAATAGCTAACGAAGGAGGCAAGTATTGGTACAAAATTTCACTTATTCGAGCGTAACAGTTTCCGATATTAATGAATGTAAATTAATTAAGCAATTCCCCTTTGTTTCAATCAAGGAAGTAAGAATTATACATGTGTATAAACTAAATGAACTAGATAATTCTAAATATACTTGAATAAGTTTGTTAACAATTTAACATCACAATTTTAATATATAATAATAATATTTTTCATAGAAATAATATCTTTATTTTAGAAAATAAATATATAAAATTAATGTATTTAAAATCCACCCATTATTCGAATATTGTTTTAATTGAAACATTTGTATACGTGTATGAAACTTGGGCAGTTCTTTGTAGCTATGTTAGTTGAAGAATCGAATAGTTGTGAATTCATATAACAATAATTTATGAGAATACAGATTTAATTATTTTATATATATAAGCCCTATATATGATTTAAAAAATGCAATTTATTTTTCAAGACTAATTACGGCCAGTCACTAATTAGAAATTTTATATATTTTCAAACTTTAAATTAAAAATATGGATTAATAAAATTAATTTTTATTTTTCCTTAGTGTTATGACAGAAATTGCATTTTAAATATCATTATAAAAAATATTCTAAAAGATAAGCTTTGAGTTAATTGGGCATTCATTTTTTATATTATTAAAATTCAAACTTTATTAGTTAACTTTTAGAGTTACTTCAATGATATTTAAAACATATTTTCTATCCTAATTCTGTGAAATAAATACCGTAATTTTACACCTTAACATGACAACCCCAATGAGAAAGGAATTTAAATAAGAGGAAATATATAAATTTAATTAGAGCCACACATAAATTTCCATAATGACATTTTTGTTCTTCATAATAAAAAATAAACTTAAGTTTCGAATTTATTTTCAGAAATTTAAAGTGTTGATAAAAATATTTCCATAAGCAATTTTTTAATCATGCAAGAAACTATAATCCTGAATTAATTATTTTTATGATTTCTTTTAGCATTGGGCGTACTTATGCCACAGTATTATGATTGAAATTGAATTTTAAATATCATTATTAAAGAAAGTTCAAAATTAAGCTTTGAGATAATTAGACATTAATTTCATTAAGATTCTTCTCTCCAAACTTATGCTTGTTGATGTATTATAAAGCATAACATGATGTCTAATTATGTATTTAATTTATGATTACAATATAGTTATCCAGATTTTTTAAAATCATATAATATAATAGAAGATACTAAGAATGTTAAAAGTTATCTATGAATGTACGAATCCAGGATCCTCCGACTTATTATTCTTTTTACTCAGTACAAATTATAATTAATAATTTTTTTCCTTGTTCATTGAATTTTTAAAAACAGGGAAAAACAAATCTCTCCGTTTGTTATTTTAATGTGACTCAACAGTTGTATTACCTAAGTCTCCTTGATGTATGTCATATATAGAAGTTGAATTATCTAGATTTGGGTAAAAAATAGAATTTTAATCATTATTAAATTCGAAATTAGAGTATTTAGTAAGCTTTATAAAGTAACTATAAACTGGTCTATAAAATTTAATAAAGAATATTATTTGGTGAGATGAGTTGAAGAGAAAGATAGATAGCGTGTTTTCTTCAAACGTAAGAACTTTTCTGTAAAACTTTTGCAACAAAAATACAAAATATGGCTGAAATTGTTATGACATTCAAAACTATTTCAAGTGACCTTCGTAGGGTTCTATTTTTAGATTATTTTTACCTTTAGTTTCTTTGGTGTTATTGTCAATATCTTCTTCGATTGAATAGCTTTGACATTTTCAAGCGATTCGTGCTTTAGGTCTCTATGTACAAATACCATGTTTGTAGTCGCATATATTAAGTTACACACAGTAAATATAAAAACCTGAGTGTAAGGTATATAGAAACTCTATTTTGATATAAAGACTAACAATATATTGACCTTCATTTTATAGAGGGGTGATTAGAAATTCTTAAACGTTATAATTATTGTGATTCATAAATCATTGATGAAATCATCGAAGACTTGATTTAAAAGTATTTGATGATCTTATTACAATAATCTTCAGTTATTGAACTCATCCCTAAATGGTACTAGATAATTGAGTGACTTTAACATAGTGTTATACAGAGTTAAACATAGAACAATAAGACTCCGTTCTCGATTAGATACGGGGAACGATTGTATAATATAGAATTCTTTTCTCTTGTTAACTGTATAACAAAAAAATGAGATATTTGTAGAAAAGGAATCAAAACACGACCATTTCTATTATTGAAATCTCAATCATGTTTGCTTACACTCATGTCAATGTTAACTAAAATATCAAACAATATCTGTAAAATGGTGTTCTGAATAGTTAGATAATTCATGTAACAATGCAACGCATTATCTTGTTTAAATATTTTGCTGAGCTAGTATTGTAGAACAGGATAAATAATATAGATTTTCTGATAGAGTTAATTTATGTCCTTAATTTTGTATAAAAAAGCCACTTTTGTCAGGGTTCCAGGTGTATTTTTGTATCAATCTTAGTCTAGATTTCAATTTCCAAAATATTACGTTAGAATATTCCTGCTGGCATTATTGTTTTTATCAAATATCTATTTCAAAAGTTTTCCTCATAACTAAATTCATGGAATGCTCAAACTTTTAAATCACTTTTAGGATGAATTATTTTTATTGAAATGTTTCCGTTATTAGACGTTTTATGTGTATTACGCAGAAATAGTTTTTTTTCAATTTGCATAAATTGCTTACATTGATCATAATGTATTCAACTATAACTGATATCTTTACTAGTCAACTTTGCATTTCCAGATTTATTTCTTTTTCCCAAAGCACTTTTATATCCTTTATTTACCTACCTTTATTTTACCTATTTATACTTATTATAAGTATGAGTTTTCTATTATTTCTAAATTATTATAGCATAATTTAAAAGAGCGCACAAACAAATGCATAAGTGTTCGTGTGCATATTTTTCAAGTAGATGAAGATATATAGATAATGATTGCACATATTACAGGTGCGCTACAATACTCATGTACCAAATATGTATAAAATGAGTTTATACTGCGATCATTTCTCTTAAACTATGGTATAATATATATTATTGCAATAAAAAATAAAATTTTCACGAATATAAATGCATATTATGTCATAAATATAATGCAGTACTCATCTATTGCCTTTGTATTAAATTTCTATTGCCTCACAGTCATTTTTAAATGACATAATAAAATGATTTTTTAAAAATATACATTACTTTAAAAAAAAGAGAGAGAGAGAGAGAGACTCTTTTTGTTATTTAATTTTAATCTTTGTAAAATTTTGAAAATTTGTAATTGAAATCATTCATTTTATAAATACTTCTAAATTATATTATTTTGTTCCCGCTACTAAATTTATTCTTTCTCTCTTCATGTTTTCAATGCACAGCGTGCACATATTCCGATAACAACTAAAAATAACCATCGCTCCGAATGCTTGCTTTAATTATCAAAATTTCCCATTTTCAAAGCGAATCGGGCAACAATGAATAACAATTCTAATTCTATGTAATAAGATTTACATAAAGCGGAAACTTTATTCGGAAATGGATGGCTGTTGGACGCAGGATTCGTCTCCAGGCGTTTGTCAATTGTAACCAATTATTATACTTGATCAATTTTGAATAAATTTCACGCCTTTTATTGATTTATGCCCTTCGGGTGATGACGTTATTTATGACGTAACGAGTTTCAACTTCATCTTCCAGGTCTTTATTAGATTAAGTACAAGGGGAAATTCGATTAATTAGTTATTGGAGCAGCTGCGGACATTTGTGTGAAACAGTATCGCCTCTAATGAGTGTTAAATTCGCTTCGGGCCTTTTAACAGGTTTGCACTAGTAGCAGCAATTAAATTACTCGCTGCATTGACTAGATACTGTTTAATAACCTATGTTTTAAAATAGCAAATTGGTCTCTTTTTAAGATCCTGTTAAAAGAGCAAAGTATGCGATTGAATGTGAGGAATTATTTAAAACATTTTCGAGTTCCTTACACAATAATCTATTTTAGTGATGACCATAGTTAATAGAATAGACCATATTAATAAAAATAATAAATAATAAAAGAAATATACATTTTATTCTATTTTTTACTTTTTTCTCAATGTACAGTATTTAATTAATTAAATTTAGACGTTTCATTACGTTTATATAAATATATGTTTTTGTAAACTTTACAATAATCGTTTCTATTACGTTCTTTATTGTTTCATAAATTTTAGATTTATATTTTCTTATTTTTAAGAAGTTTATCGAATCATCTATAGTATTATTTTCCATAAATCTGCAGCTGAGATCCATGCAATGGAACTGAGATTATCTCAACACAATAGTGTTTGTTTACCAGGTGGCAGAAATGACAATCCAACAAGCAGTAATCTGTGTAAGTTACTATGAATTTACTGATGTTAGAATCTCGTCTAACAGTAATTCAGTACTGCTTTCATTTCTTATTCCACTGCATAAATCGCCAATTATTCGTAACATCCAATATCTGATATACACTGTTATAAAAATAATCTTCAACTCTCCTGGAACAAAACTCAAATCGGTACAATAAGAAATGAGCTAAGCTGCAAGGAAAATGACAATAGAAAACCATAGATACACTAGAAAATGAGCCCAAAAGAAGCTTTTATAGATAGCAACTTACCAACAATACTTTTAAAGTCACCTTCGTCAGACCTCAAAAATATCTTAAACAAGAAACTTCTCAATATCTGGCAATATTCGTAGGGTAATCGAACTACTGGAAGATGTGATTATTACTTTTTCAAAGGTTTGTCAATAAAGTATTTATCAAAAAATACATTTCCCTAATGATCGATGACAAATCATGAAGCATTCCCTGTATACTTAAATAGGACATCAAGCATTAAATGCTCAAGTGGACAACAAAGAATTTCACTACATTGTATAGTGAATTGTACTTTAGCAACTTTTTTTTCAAAGTAAAAAGACATCCTTCACAAATTGACATATATTTCATAAAATTCTGAATCAACAATGTATATCAAAGGAGCAAAATTCTCAATATCTATACTTCAGCTTCTCTCCACTAAAGAGAACTAGGTCAAGAAAGACAATTGAATCAACTTGACCAATCAATAGATTTTTTACGGATTCAGAATAGTTATACATGGACTGAATATTATTTCATTCATTATTTTAAAATTTATTACGGAAATTAGTGACTTGTATACTGACTTTCATTTTTAAGACTATATTTTATATACAATGTTTAGATTCTTAGTTTAAATTATATTGTTTTCCAATAATTTTTTAACTATTTCATTTTTCTCATACATTTTTCATTATGCATTTTCTCTACTATTTTCGATTTAAATGTACCATACCTCTATTTAACACACTTAAATATGTATTAAATTTATTTCCATGAAACACTGGAATGCAGATTCTATTGCATAGAATTCTGAAGGCATTAAAATCTCACCCATTGTAAGAATTATTTTTATAATAAAGGCAGGAAGTTTCAGATAACGCACATAACACCACGTAGAAGGCGTCGATGTTAGAGAAGTTATATTAATAATCAATAGGTAAAGACCTAGGCTTCTTTACATTGGTATCAATCTGACTCTATAAATCTCAAAAAATGTAAGGATTTGAAAAAAAAGAGGAAAAAATATTCTCTTAAAGAATAATAAAAGATAAAAATAATTATTTTAATTAGTTGTCCAATTATATTTTTTTAATTTTATACACATACACAAGTATTTCCTCTTTCATTTAGTTTCTTATCATTTGTTTTCCTGAATTTAAAATAAAGTAACAAATTTATATCAATATTAAAAAAAGAACGTTTAGAAAAAACTTAATCTGAATATGAAACTCATTTTAATAAATTCAATGTCAAAAAATTGTTTTAATATAATTAAAAATATAAAAAAAAAGCTGAAAGAACTTTAAATTTTTAAAATAGTAAAAACATTATTTATTAATGCTTTCAAAGCAATTTCATAGCAGTAAAACATTTTCAATAAAGAAAGCAGTTACTTTAGTATCAATATATACATTGCTTACAGTAATTTTGTATTTTCTGTGACACCATGAAGACTGGTAACTTTCCGGCACACACAATAATTTATCAGGATAAATGGAAGATGGATTCAAGATATTTACGTTTAAAATTCGATAATCTCTACACAACATATGTGTGTGTATTTGAAATGAAAAAATTGAATTTAGAAAAAATATATTTCTAAATAGTTACTGATTTCAAGTTGTGATAAAAAGAAACATGATGTGAAAACTCTGTAATAGAGAAAGAGAGAGAAAGAAAGATTCAGATATAAAGAAAACTTACTGCTATTGCTTTAAAATTTCATTAATAAAGAGAGAATTAAATATACTGAGAGTACTAAAAGTTTTCACACCTAAAAAAATTATAAGTACAATTAATGGTAATGATGCAATAATTTGATAATTTGAATAATATATTTTGTAAATCTTACTAAGAAAGTGAAGTTTGATTAAATTTGATTAAAAAATAATTTAAAAGTTTAAAATAATAATTTATATAGAAACGCATTTGAATGGATTAATTCTAGCTTCTTTTTTTCTTAAAAGTATGATAACATGCAATATTAATACTGCCATATATCTCTTCAATCTAAAAGTACTTGTTTATTTTTATAATCAGAATACTTTACTTAAATTTTGAATTTAAAGAACAAAATCTTTGATTCATCACAGTTTTAGAAAAATTAAGATAAATTTACACCAAAAGAGGTTATTTATCAATCACAAATAAAATATAATTGTATTTGTGGTTTACTT
>JAPDSC010029201.1:91079-108291 GCA_026290005.1 Latrodectus geometricus | reverse complement strand
ATAATATTACAGATTAAGTGACTAAAAATATAAAGCATAGAGTTCTCGAACTTATTTATAATTTTAAACTTGTATTTCTTAAAAAAACAGAAGAAAAAAATCTTCTGAAAAATGTTTCTAAAATAAACAACTCTTTATCTCTATTCCGTCTATTCTATTCTTTGAAAAAAATCCAAGACATTGATATGTTGCAATTTATCAAAAATAAAAATTAAAGATGTCAGGTTTCCAGTCAATAAAATGCAAGCTAATAATGCTATTGGACACTAATTTTTTATTTTTAATTATCACTTTATTGAAATTATTGAGTACGCTTTATAAAATTTGTGTTATGGAGATTTCTGTAAAAAGCGAAGTTGTTTTATAAAACAGTCTTTCTTATTTTAAAAAAACTGGAACAAAAAATCATGTGATAAATCATGAAATCTTTTGGGAAAGACTGGTATTTTTTTAATTTATATTGATTATAATTAAGGGTTCTTTTATATCACTTTTATCTGATTTATTTTGTAACTATTAATTATTTAAAAATATATAACTTAAATAAAATCTTTAACAGTTTCACTGAGGATGAAAAATCAATAATTATTATCTTGGAGGAATAACTTTTTAAATATGAGTATATATACATATGACTGTTCTTCAATCTTTTCTTCCCAGTTTTTACGTTTTTTAGTTTTTTTCCCACTGAATCTCATTAAAGAGAAAAAAATATGTATATATTGTATATATAATATATATATATATATATATGAAACAAGCTAAGATATTCATGATGTATTCATTGGAGCTAGAATTTTTTTATTCATATAAATGGGGAATATATTTCATTTTTCTTTACTTTTAGTTAATGAAGACTTTTTTTGAACTTTTTTACGTATTTTAGTCAGCTTAATTGCTTTTTATTTCTAGAAGTGAACATTTTTGTGAGTTTGTTTAACTGCGATTAATTTATTTTTTAAGCAATTTAACTTAGAAAATATGTTCTTCAGTGACTCGTTCAAGCTTTCTTGAAGCTTTTGTGCAAAGATAAAATTGTCAAGAATAATCATGAGGAAGATATATTAATTTTATTACCCAGAGTAGAGTAGAAGAATAAACAATGAAGTTATATTGTTTCTTAAATCGGAATCCCTTTATGCAGCTAAAGTTATCATTTAATTTTTTTCTTGAATTAAACAGATATTTTTGAAAAATTACTCAGCATTTATTGCTTAAGCATATTTACTAAGTGATGAATAATATTATTAAACTTTGGTAAGCAAGTATTGAATGTATAAAAAGACCGCTATCACTAGTAAATTAAAATGATTTTTTATTTTTGAAATGATTTTTTTATATTTTATTTATTATAAATGCACTTCTTCAGATGAAACAATTAAGGCATTGTTTTTGTTCCCCAGGTAGTTGTGGACCGTAAATAGTGAAAACAAAACACCGAATTCTATTTTATAAAGTTTTTAAGTGGTATAATATATTTTATATACGAATCATATCCATTTTGTTTTTATACATTGTTAATAAATAAATTTACTATAAATTTACTTTTTATAAATTGTTAATAAATAAATTTCAATGTATAAAAACAAAATTTATTAATTATGTTTTTATACATTGATAATAAATTCATCTACACAAACACTTATTAATTGATTTATAGTGTAATAAGGAAATAACTATTTAATTCATATTATTTATGTTTCCCAACAATCATTAATTATTATTTCTGTAAATTTGATGAATAATTTTACCCATTTAATAAATGACATTATATAAATTTTCTGTTCGTGTAAATGTATTTTAACTATGAACTTAAAAAAAATCTCACAAACAGCTGCTTAAAAAATTTGGCAAGCTGTATACCCTTTGCTGCTTAATTGTGTTTTTGATGTCTATAGACAATTATAAGATCAATGCGAATGTGATATAAAATATGCGTTAAGAGTATTAAAACAGTATAAGGAACTGCATAAAAACATTTATACATAATTTCATGGTACTGAATAACAGAGAAAGAATCAAATTACAGGTTCAGTCTAAAACGTTGCAAAATAATATTTTTATGTCATTTAAAAATTAATAAACAGTTTTATATGAAACTCGTGATTAAAATTAAGTTTCTATTAAAATAACTTGTAAAATATTATTTATTATCTTAAATAAATTGATTTCATGTATTGAAATAGTCAGAAAAAATATAAAGTTATTTATTTTATGTTCTAAGAAATACAATTCTTCAGTTTTAAGAAACGTTTGAATAAAACCATCTTATTAATAATTGAATATTTTATGCTTTATTCTTTTAAATTTTCTCCATTCAAAGTTATAGCATTTATTAAATTATGATGTAAAATTTGGAATTCAGCTTTTACACATTCGTACATAAGAAATGAATATTTCTTCAGTTAAATTATCGATTAAAAGCTGCATTGATAAAATGTAATTTTTTTGATAGTTTTTTTATAATTAAGTATATAAATTTACTTAATTGATCGGATTTTGTGTCAAAGATATATTTATTATCAAGCCATTCACTGTGTCTCTTTTATGAAATTATCCTAAAATGTATGAAAATAGAAAAAAATGTCAACAAAAATTTTAATACATTTTACTTATAATTTTACGATTGTATGAGTTAATTTTAATGATGATTAATAATGAGAGTAATTATTTCTTTAAAAAATTCCTTGTGTGTCTTGGAAATAAATGAAATAGTTGATTTTATGAAATTGTCAAATAAAAGATGCATATTCTTCATAAATAAAATATATTATGAATGAGAAGTATACATTTTTTTATTCATAGTTTATATTCATAAAAAAGTTTTCTTATTTTACATCTCCTTAATAAAAGTTTATTTTATTTAACATTTTTGCAAATATGTTTGATCCAAACAATACATTTGAAAACTTTTAATATGATGAGAAAGCTTTTCCTGTTATTTATCTAAGTACTGTTCTCAACTTTTTCCTTTGTATAAGAGTTTTAACATTAAAGTTTATTCTCTTTTTCTTTTTCAGAGATTAGAAGAACAAAATCAGAACAATCTAACAGTGGAAGAACTCAAAGAAAAGCAACAAAAGGCTGAGGAGCGAAGATTAACGGTATGAATACCCATCTCCATCCACATTGTCAGACAACTGTAGTGTTGACAATTAATTTTACATGATTTATTGTAGAATTTCTTGTATGAAATATTTTATCTCTTCTCATTCTTATTCTTGAGAAAAGGACGTAATATATGACCATCCTCAATTTGATGGATATAAATGGTATCTTCGGACATTGAAAAAATTTATTCCATTGTAATGCATATTTAACACAGATATTCGAAAAATACCCTTCAAATACTTTTTCCATTTGTAAATCATACATGAAATGCTAGTTGAAAACTTCCTATTCCTTGGAAACTTTGAACTGAAAGAGCAAAAATCGTACATATAAATCCATTTCAATTTGATTTAATGTCTCACAACAGCAAATATTCTGATAGTTCTAAATATGAAAGTAGAACTAACTCTAAATTTTTGAGTTGTTCCCAAATTTCTATAAGCAATAATTTATAAAATTTTGTTATTATTGTTATTGTTAGATTCGTATGTTATTAGCAATGACCAAGTTATTAAAATTTACATAAATATTAAAAACATTTACTGCTTTAATATAATAAAAACAATGCTAAATTACTTAAAAATTAAGTATCATTTTTAAAAAGGTAATAGCATATACATAACCGTACTCATAACATATGGAGTTTTAAGCAATTCACTTCATACAATTTGAATAAATAAAACTAAAGTCGAAATATCTTTATTTTCATATTTATATGATTGTTATGGAATTAGTCTTATTTTATTTATTTATGGAGTTAAAAATTACGTTTTGTACACAGCAGTGTAAGATAAAATAATTTATTCTGATAATATTTCACTCCACTAGAAGTTACTAAATTACAACTCTGGTTTAATTAAAAGAGTTATGGTTTGAAAATTCGATTTTAATATATTTCAAATTATGCTTATTATTTTTAATTAAAATAAAATTAGTTTTGCAGATATTAAATTTCGAAAAAAATTGGATTAGAATAGATAAATGTGTTTAATTAAAGAAAGGAATGCTTGATTTTCAAAATTTCAATCAATTTTATGAAAGGAATTTTGATTTATCATAACTAATCAGTGCTTTAAAAATAAATTGGCAATTGTATTAAAATTAATAAAATGTGATAATAATTTATAAGAAACTTAAATAGAATGTACTTCAACAACTATACTTCACAGCACTATTTCAGCAACTGACTAATCAAGCAGCTTTATTATTTTATGATGTACGATCCTTTAAAGAGTAAAAAAAATCATTATTAGGTATTGAAAAATGGCTCAAACTATTAAATTTTTTTCTTTTAATTTCTAATGTTCAACTGACATAGAACTTCAACCTTTCAGCACTACAAGGAGCCAAAAATATGGCAATGTATATAGTGGGGCACACAGCCGTGTGCCATCATTGCCTCGAAAGAGGGTGGGTCTTTGTAATTTTGAAGCGTTGAAAGCAGAAAACCCTTATACTTGTCCTACTACCTTCATAAATACCATTTCACATGGAAGACAATGCTCCCACGATATATTTAACATGGCTCAGCCTTCATTAGTGAACACGACGGATCTTTGGTTGGATCATATTTCGAGCTCATTACCTACCGTTAATGAGAACGAGTACCTTAACCAATAAGTCTATCGCAGCCTCACTAATAAATCTAATGTTTCTTATCTCTTTCTATTTTTTAAATATATAATTATTTTTAATGTAACATGTTGAAGTTTTATAATAGTTTTACTATAAGGACCACCTAAACCATAGGAGCAGACATATAAAAATAGAATTTTGTACTTCATAAAAAGGTGTATTTTTCGATCTAAATTTTGCTCCATTTAAAACTCATGTAAATGGAAATATATGCATTTAATAAAAGAAGTATTTCTATATAAAGGTAATTTAAGGCAGAAACTAATATCTATCGATAATTAATAATGTTCTGAATTTCTTAAGAGCCTTTGCTTTCACTCCAATAAAAGTATGCTTTACACTAGTTACAAACTTATTCTCTGTGGTGTTTATATTTTTCTGACATATTGATCATCGATTATTTTCCCTTTGAGTTGTAAAGGCTTCATTCTTCAAAATGAATGGTATTATTGGAAGGGTGAGTGTTGCTATGACAACGGTAACAGACATAAATGAACAGAAAGGTTTATTCGTCAAATTTTCGCATGCAAGGCATATTTAGCCTTAGGAATACAAATCATATTGTCACAAACAGAAGTCATTATGAAACACTCATTCTCCAATTAGGCCCTTTCGTTTCTTTCGTAACATAATAAATTCGTAGATCCTCTGTAAACTACTTGTGTTAAATGTCCATAATAATGTGTTTTCAATAATCCTGTAATTTTATACTTGACATTGAAAAGGCGTGTATATTGAACCCTCAGATTAATGTGATCAATATTCACTTTGTTTTCTTAATGATAAATTAGAATTATTTAGTGTGCTTATACTATCCTCTGCATAACTGAAAAACATTTAGGTATGAATTTTATTTAATTTTTTTGTAACATCTAATTTATATACTGGGTTGTTGGGGTAAATTGTCTCGTTTTATATGAAAATGAAAACTTACAACGTATAAATATTTTATTAAATTGTGTATTGTGAATTCTAGTCTAGTACCTTTTACCATCTTTCTGCTCGTAGCATGATTTCATACTCTAAAAATGGTTGGTTTTTCACTAGCAAAAATCTGATTCAGATAGGATAAACGAAATGACTTTCCGAACAACCCAAAACATATTTCATTAAACTGATTTTAAAAAGTTTCTACTTTTTACTTGTATCAAATGTAGTTAAATGGGTAATGTGTTTGTAAAACCTAATAACTAATAATTTAAAAATAATATTAAACTTTGTATTTTCATTACATGATGATTCTGCATAATTGTGATTACGTGAATGTAAATTAAAATTCTGTAGTTATATAAGCAAAACTGTAATTATGTAATAAATAGATTTAAATATTTATATTTGCGAACATTAATGTCTGATACAACTTATATTTCAAGTTAAAATTCATTAGAGAATATTGCATTATTGTAAATTATGAAGAAATAAATTATTATGAGTTATTACCTGTGAAAATGTCAATTTGGGAGCAATTTTTAAGAGCTGATGCTTTTAACAATCATGTTAAATGTTCAAATAAGTATTATAATTTGTGTATCTGATTTTAAGCCCTAACAAACTACGAATGCAAGCAAATATACGCAGTTAAAATACTGTTAAATGTCATTGTTCATCAATGATAACATCAATATTCGATACCATTTTTATCTGATTCAATGATAAAATCATGAATATATTATTATGAATAAATTGGTTGTTATGAAAAAAAAGCTAAATTTTGTATAATATTAGATTACCCAGTATTTTGTCACATGAATATATAACCTTCATTAACATTGTGTATTTACTCCTTAAGTAGAATATATATTTATATCTTCTAAAAACGAGAGAAATTTTAAAGAATTGCTGCATATTTCTAATATTATAACTGAAATTTATTACTTTGTTACAGTGTAATTATATCTCTTAATACCAAGATATTTTATTGTAAATATTTCGGTGCAAAAATATCTATATATATTCAGTTTCCTTATTAACTTTATTAAACTGGCAATTAATTCTAATTTACGTATTAGGATGAAAAATAAGCAAAATAATTTCTCAAGTGATATTATATGTTATTTATGGTAGTTAGCCTTCATACAAATTTTCTTTTTATTTGTGTTTTTTATCTGTTGAAGAAATATTAGGTTACGTCTTATACTGATATAATAAAACTGATTTCTTTAATAAACATAGATTTTGGAAGAAAAAACTCGAATTGCACGTCAGGCTCAAAAAATGTTTAATAAAAATGGAGAAAATAAAGAAAACAAAGAAAACAACGAGGCTGCGGTAGAAAATCAAGATAGCTGAATTCAGATAAGACATGGTAGGTATATTTTTCTTTGATAAAATAGTTGAATAGTAATTAGAAAATAGTAAATTACGAAGTTGTTCAAACATTTGTAATTAACAATATTATTCCAACCAATTTTCTAACTAATTTTCTAAGAGAAAATGCAATTTTTTTTAAATGAATAGAGAAAGGAATAGGATAATTACAATGATGATATTCTAAAAGAAGTTTTTTTGGATAAAAAAATGTTAATATTATAAATGAACATATTATAATTTAACATTGTAGATCAATGTCATGAAACAACAGTTTATGCAATAATTATATTACTGATGTGAAAAATAAGCTGATACAAAACAAATATTATCCAGAAAATAATGAATTAATATTGGAAAGACATATGATAAAAAATTTAAAATACGCATTTTTATTATTGCAGTATGTATAATGTATGATAAAATGATAAATTTTTTCACTTATGATTTACTTTCTTAACAGGTTTCATTGAGAAGTCAAACAGAGCAGTCAAAAGTTTTTAATGTAAAGCTTGTGATACAAACATTTTTATGTGCCTTTGGACCAATAGTAGTATATATTGAATGAACAAGATCTATTAATATTTTGTATAACCTTTGAAAATGTGTAACAGGGTTTTTTTTTCTATAATGCCTGTTGAAGTCCAGAAAGTCTTTGGAATACTATGATGGTATTTAAAATCTTAAGTTAGCACTCATTTACAATTATACAACTTTCTCAAATATTTCACTGCCTATTAAGCACAATATGAATAATATTTTGCTACTAATTCAATAATTTAAATTTAAAATGGTTGAATTTAAAACAAAAATTTAAAATATTTTAATGTAGAATATATTGTACAATAGTTCCGAGAACAGAAATATTGTTTTCACATTTTATTTTCATTTTATAAAATTGAAATGTTTTACAATTTTTGTACTATTTTTGTTTGTTTCTACAGTTTTATTACAATTTTAAATTGTTATATGACATTTCTTAATAACCTTAATGAATAAAATCAAACTGATGTTATTAATCTTCTTTAAACGATAAGAATGAATATTGTTTTTTTAAAATGAATATTGGTTTTTCTAAATAAAGATACATCTTACTGCCTTTTTCATCTGTATTTATGTGTATATTTTTTCTATAATAAAGTAGTTATACTTTAAAAAAAGTTTTCTGTTTTCATTAAAAATTATTGTATCATGTAATACGTTTTTAACTAATTGTTTTAGAAAAGCTTTTTGACACTAAATTATGCTTTGAAAAGAATTTTTATACAAAAGAAGAAGTTAGAATAGTTAGAATGTATAATTTTTTTTAAATAAATTTACACTATTTTTAAATTCATTAAATTTGAAAAATTGGTAAAATAAAATATTTGTTATACTTCATATTCTGCATTTATATTGTTAAAATGCATTCAGCTTTTTTTTTTGAACGATAAGCAACATTAATTTATCGTGCAATATTTGATTATTATTAATGTAATAATCAGTTTCCTTTAATATTAATGTTGTATCATTTTGTTAAAATTCTTTTGAAGTAAGCTAAAATAATTTTTATCAATATGTGTATGTCTATAATTGAAATGCAAAATGTTCGAAGTTGAATTTTAGAAAGAAATAATTTTTTCATATTTAAGATCAGAAAACAGCAAAACTTCTTTTTGTACTAATGACAAATAAATATTTTATGTTACTTTTGATCTAAAATGTGAGTGTTTTATATTGATGTTCCTTGTTTGTTAATATATTAGATGGAACAAAATATAATTTTTACATTAAAAATTTTTTTTTTTTTTTTTTTTTTTTTTTTTTTTTTTTTTTTTTTAACCTTTTTGAAAAAGAAACTACTTTTTCATTCATGTACCTCATAACAGATTTCTTCATACAAAATACTTGCAAATGACAAATTAAAAAATTCATATCATTAAATCTCAAAACACTTTGTAGGGAAAATTTTATATAACAATATACTTATTCAAAAACAGATCCCCGAAAATTTTTAAAACATAAACAGTGGAAAGATAAATGATATTTGATGAAAATTAAAATGTTTCATCTTTGGGGTATGCTGAATATTGTGCAAAAAAAAATAAATAAAATAAAATAATTAAATAAATTCCGCTTAAAATATGCTCAATGCTAAAATATGATTGAAAAATTAATTTAAATTATATAAGAAAAACATTGCTAGTAAAAAAAGCAATATTCTAGCGTTGAAATATAATTTTAATAAGATGTTTTCATTTTCCATAAAATAGATTTTCAACAATATACAGATATATTTTTTCATGATCATAATTTCATCTGATAGTTTTCAAAAACTATCAGATGAAATATCGATGAATTTTTAAACTTTTAAATTTATCCAAGAAGTTATACATTTCATTACAAAAAACAAACTTAAAAATAACAATTTATATTTTTTATAGAAATTAAAACTAAGCAGCTTTATTTTAATAAACATTTTTCAAAATTAAATATTTTATTCATTATAGTATAAGAATTCTCGATTTTATTCAATGATACATTAATAGAATATAAAAAATATTTAATAACAAATATTCAATTTTCATTGATGAAATTCCGTAAGTATAAACGATAGCTTAATATATTATTTGAAATAAAAGTAAATATCAAATAAAACACTAAAAATTTGATAATGGTAATGCATACTCATTATTAAATAATTTTGATATAACACATTTTTGTATCTTAAATTACATCATACAATTATACATAATTACATGCAATGCTTGACTTTCAATGCTTTGTACAATCAGTGTCATAACTACTGAAAAAACTGCATATGATAAAATAATTAATTTGAGGAGAAGAATTTTTATGTAAAATGCTTAAATTATTTAAACGAAAATACAAATTACAAATATACATATTTGCATTTATTTTCCAAGTTATATATATATATAACAAAATGGAAATACATAACTTAAAATTTTCATGCTATACATAAAAATTAAATAATAAGTACGAAATCTTTCAAAGAAACAGTTTCTAGTCCAATATCAGATTTTTCTTAATATAACTATAGTAGTTCAATATTTCCGAATTCTGAAAAATAACTTCAAATATTATGAAAATTTATTCATATTTTTTTAATTTAAAGCAATTTATAATTTATCATTGTAATCAAAAAACTTGTTAAAAAAATCGTATGTACTGTTAAATTCAAGCAGTTGGATGATGATAAAGAGGAATAAAATTTAGAAACTTACATAACAAATAAAAATTATTTAAACACCATTCTCAGTTATATATAAATTTCTTTATACTTAAATATACAGCTTTTACGAATTGTATTAATTTAATTTGAAATTTTATATTCATGAATTTCAATGTAGTTTTGAAGCATTAACAACATTTGACGTTAAAAATACAAATGGTTACATAAAAATTAATGTTTTAAAAATACATTTTTGAAATAATTAGCCATATATATTTATGTTCTTAATTTTTACCCTAATAAATTTATTCATTATTTACATAAGCATAATGGTTAAAATTACATAAAAATAATCAAATTGTGTATAAATGGTAAAAAAATGAATAAAATTATAAACATACAACTCACTTTAATGAACTTAATTCGCAAATCAGTGGTTGCATTACCTGATTAGCGAACATAATTTCTGCAGTCCAAATTTGTATTTGTCATAATAAGGTTGCATAAATTTTGTTGCCGCATTTTTCAATTACTTCTTTTTCTGTAAAGACTTAATGACTTGCTCTGTATTTCCTAGAATAGTACCCAGTCCAGCTGCAATACCTGTCCCAATTACTCCAACGTAATGGCCAACACTGTCCAAGTTTTCTTTTATTTCTTGTTGGTTGAGAACTTCTACGATTCTATCTTCGAGTCGAGTCTCTTGCTCCAAATTTTCTCCAAGTCTGCTAATTACCCCTCTAGTAGGCCCAGATTGACATTTACCCTGTGGAACCAAAAACAGTAAAAAGTAGAAAACTGAAATAGTGATTTTCTTCATAGCTTCTCGCTGTTTCAAAACGTTCGTCTAACAAAAACTCTTTGATGCACACATATTTTCAATATCATAGTTGAATGGTATTTCAAAACCATTCCTTAATCTATGAAATTAATATATTACAATCTATAACAATGCAATAGACCATGGAAAGGTCTTTGATATTTACAAATTTCTAAAGCAATTATTTGACATTATCATTAAAATTTTTATGAATTTTATTATGTCCTTGTATTTACAAATGTCCCTTATTATGCTTTAAATGAACGCTCTCTGTGATTTACAGTAACACAGAAATGTGGCTTAGTAATTTATGACGTTAAAATGTCATTTACAGATTATCAAACCTTTAATAGTAGTTGGTTCCGCAGTAAATGACGTGCTCCTGTTTTCATTGTTAGAATAGTGAATAAGAGATGTATAATAGATACATCCGTTAATTATGTACATCTCTTTATGTATCTTTATTTATTTATGTTATTAAGAATTTAAAAAGAACAGAAGCTTTTAAAGTACTCTTCAGAAATAGATTAATATATTTTATGTTTTTAATGCTATTAAATGAATTTAGTTGTATATAAGAAAAATATGAATTATTATGCAAATTTATCAAATTAATATTGTTTTATTTAATATATTTTTCTTAATTTAGGAGATAATATGAAAAATAGCAAAGTGTTTATCTAAATGTTATGTTATTTGTTATAAAGTATCTAGATATGATTATATACATTTATATTTCCTATTATTATTCAGTTTATTAATCAATAAAGTGTAATAAAATATCTTAATACGCAATTAAATATAGCAATATTTTAAACAAATTCTTTATCTGCCTATCAATTTACATTTATAAATTCATATACACAAAGTCAGCACGTTGTTTTAATGTATGTAAATAATTAGTTCATATAAAATATTCCATTCCTTATTGTTTATTAGCATATTAAAAAACTCATAAACACCTTTAAACTTATCCTCAAGATATAAATTGAAGACCTAATATAACGATATATTTATGTTATTATTTTAATGTATGGTTAACAAAATTATTTAGTTTAATATAATTGTGTTTCATGGGATATCACTTTAAGAAAATGGGACATCACTGAAAAAGGCATTTTGATTAATTAAATATTATTTAACGTTTCGTTTAAATTTACTTATGTTTTATTAGTATTGAAAAAATATTAAGATTTTTATGTTTTGTATAAAAATGATTGAAGAAAATATTTAAAATTTTTAACAAATATATTTTTATTATCTTATTAGATTAATAATAGAATTTTAAATAATTAGAAAAATATTTTAAATTTGTTTTACAAAAAATTTTTAAATATTTTTCTGCGTTTGACTACATAAAGTTCCTTTCATTTTAAATATTTCTTAAGCAAATGCTACTGGTTTTTAATTTCTTTTCAGTAACTTATATATAAGTTTAAATTAAACTCTAAATTCAAATTTTTATCAATCGCTTATTAAGAAATAAAAATATAACAATACAGTATAAATATTGAAGGAAAAATTTTCCTACCTCTAATTCTTAATTTCTTTTAAAATATTCAGTGCTATATATTAATTTTTTTGTTCCAATCTGTGTTATAGAACATAATGCAGCAATTTTTACATAAACGAAATTAATGGCCATGTATTTTATTACCTATAAAGACTGTTTATGCACAAGCACTTTCTAAGCCTATAAAAACATTTACACTCTGATTTTTGAGAAAGCGACTATAAAGTTATATGTGAAATTTTTCAGTAGTTTTAATCAGTGCTTATGAAGACCAATGCAAAATGTATATTTGCTTTTATCCTAATCGTCCAACTGCGGTGGTTATAACGTTGCCTAATACGTTTCCCAAACTGTTGATTCCTTTTCCCACATTATGAACAGCATCTCCCACTAAGCCAACAGCATTATTCACAATTCCATTACTCTGTGGTTGAGGAACTGCACCACCATTACTCCTTGGAAAAAAGCGTTGCTGGAATGAGCCAACGATCGGATTACGTCTGATACGGTTATTTTGCTGAAAACTCAAAGAACACATAAGCAACAGAACAAACAAAATCGAACGCCACATCATTTTTCTGTCTTGTAAAACAAGCAGTTGTGAAAGTGTGGAAACGTATGGGTTTGATTTTAAATAGAAGTGGTTATGGTTTGTGATTGTGAATAGAAGGTTAAGTGTCTTGCTGAGTACCAGCAGGTGCTTATGATATATTTTAAATGGAACAAACTATATGAAGGTGTACGTCATTCTCATGAAAGGGAAATTTCATGAAACAATCTTTCATTGAAAATGAAATCTTCTCAATTAGTTGTTGTTACGAAGTATGTGTCAGAATTTTTATTTTTTCAAAGCATTATATACAGCTTCAAAAAACAGACAATTTTGTAAAATATTTATGCTTATTTAAATATATAGATAAAAGTTTCAGTAAAGTTGTTATTCAAATTTTAAAATAAAATCTACAAATTTTATTTCCACATCTTACGTTGATTCAATTTATTATCCTATTATAGAATTACTTGCTACGATTTTAGAATTTCCGACTTAAAAGCATTATAAAAATATTGAGAAATACGAAGAAAAACAAATTTATAATACGTTACAATTTTAGTAGTCTTTTAAGTAATACAAGTTTTTACTGAAATCACAATTTGATTTTCTTAAATCATATCCGTTTGATTTGACTTTTATTTTTATATCTCTAGATGAGATGATTCAGATTATAAGCCGATTATAAAATCGCTTGTTTAAATTATGTGAGAGTTTCCAAACTCAAGTCATTATAATATATAATCTACTAAAAATCTAAATTCATAATACTGTGTAAAATATTAATCCTCATTTAAACATGTAAATTTTCAATGAAGTTATTTAAATTATAATGTGAAATATTAATCCCTATTTAAACAATGTAAGTTTTCACTAAAATTACTTGAATTAGTTAGAAATACCTAATTTCTATTTTCTGCCTCTGAAGTTGATTCAATTTGTATCCATATTATAAAAACATTTGGAACAAAATGTTAGTTTATTGTTGTGAAATACATTATAATTTCAAAATTCAAAGCATTATAATATAATAAAATTCTACTAGTCAGTATGGGTGCAAAATGCGTTAGACTTATGGATTACTACGTCAGAATGGATTTTACCAATTTTTTGACATAATGTAATATATTCATGAGCAAAATGTTCTTGGAATTTTAATAACCCTTGAAGCTTTTGAAGTTATACTTTCTTTTGAAAGTGTATGAAACTAAAACTGATTTGGATTTTAGTAATTGTGAATAGCAAGTGAAAAATATGAATAGTGATAAATTTAATTTGCATTTTTTTAAAATTCTTCTACAAGTCATGATTGGGTGAGTACTTTTACTTTATGTGTTATTTGTTTAAAATTACGTAATAATTTATGTAACTTATAGTAGTATCATGTAGAGAGAGAAATATTTTTGTCAGATAAATTACGATTTAATGTGAATTGTAATGAGAAACTGGAATTTTCTAAAACTTAAATTAGAAACTGGAATTTTCATAAAAAAATTTTGCTTTTTATTGACTTAACTTAATGCCTGATTATCCCCAGTACTAGATCGCATTTGTACGGATGTTTTTTAAAGTGAGTTTCACTCCTCGGTTGATTAAAATTCAAGTTTTCCGAAAATGTATATTGTTTATGTTTATTGATTTAGGATTATAGCTCAGTTGTTAAAACCTGCTTGGTATTGTTATATACAATGATTTTTAAGGTTTTTGTATTCTTTTAATTAATTAAAAGAAAATAATCACAAAAATCTTTTTTTATATTTTATTGGTCAAGTTGCTATAATAATATTTATTTTATAGTCATTTTATATTTGTTTTGTAGTATGTAATTTTTGTAAAATTTGTGAAATTATTTTATAAAAATTAGTAGTTATTAGTTTTGTAATATTTCTAAAGTAAGTAATCATAACTAATATTTGAAATAGAAAACAGAGCTGGATTACGAGATTCAATAATCAAGAATGATCGCGATGGGGATTTTGAAAATTGGATATTGCGCACGAAGTGACGTAATTTAGGTTGTCTCGATAACAGTTAGTGCTTGGTGCAAAAATTAGAAATCATGCAAAACGCATACCTACTTGTAGAATTTTATTGAAATTTATAATGCTGCTTAAGTTTTAATGCGATGCTTATATATATATATATGCATATAATGTTTTGTATGTTTTTTGTTATGAAGTATGTTAAACTTTCCGAATAAGCATTATACAGAGGTTATATAGGATTAGAATTATGATTTATTTTTCTTCGATGTTAACTATTTTCTTAGTAAAACTTTTAAGGGACATTTAAAATATTTTATAAGTATAATGTGAATGTTAAATTAAAACATAAATTTGAGAAATCATATCATTTTTCAAAAAGCTTTTATATTTATTTATATTAGATTTCAGACGATATAAGTTTGGATGTATCAAAAATACATACCAAAGAAATTTGACAGAATATAAAGGCAAGGCAAAGAAACTTGATGTTAAACTTACGATTAGAAATAACCATAAAAAATTAATACTTAAAAAACTAAATTTTTGGATTTATTTTGTTGGGTTAACTTCAATTTTATTTTTCAGATTATTAGTTTTAAATTTATATATAATTATTTTAAAATTTTATATCCCCTAGGAAAGTTATATGTTACTATACATAATGGAACTGTAATTTCCCTTTCTATATTTCATCGAATAATAATGAAACCTAATACTTAAAGAAAAAAGGTAACAAAAAGAGATTTTATCAAACTTCAATCAAAACCTAAACCATTACGTCATATTATTTGTTCAAATTCCGTATCAAATCTATGTTTTGTAGTTTAATGCAAAAAAAATAGTGAATAATATAATGATTATTTATTAAAAAATCTAAAATTATGTCAAAGATTATGAAAGGATTCATAATTTTTATTAATAGAGTTTTGATTTCAAGTAGTAATTATTTTATAATTCTTTAACTATTACGTAGCTAACAAATTAAATGTCATTATATTAGGTATAATGTGGAATATTAATTTCATTTCATATAATCCATACTTAAAGAATAGTTAAGAATTTCCAAACAAAAATGCAATGTTTTAATTTCGACCCGAAACATTACATATCAATTATTTTTTATCTTTATTTTTTATTTACATTTCATATTTAAGTGCTAAAAATATTTCGATAATTAGTTTAATATGAAGTAAGATGCATAAATATAAAATGAGAAGAATGTCTATAAATTTAATGCATAGATACGGTAAACAGCTGTAATCACTTCCCCAGAAACGTTGAGGAGTATAAGAGTTCAACTAAGTATTTTATTCCAAATTTCCCCATCGATTTTCGTTTAAATGTCGCTTAGCTTAAATTTGTATGTGTGATGTTTTCTATCATTTGGGCCTTACTGGAGAGAAATAGAAACATTGTTAAGGAATTATTATTCAGTAGCTGTAATATGTGAAAATAGCTACAATTTTTTATAGATTACAGATTTTCTGACAGAATTTTCAATGCTTCAGACAAAATAAAAAATAAAATTGAAGGAATAATATCTAAAAAATGTATACAATAAAGCTAATATTAAATATGAGTTATCAGCGAATCAAATGTTTAATGAATCATAATAAAACATTTTAGTACAAAAAATATAAAATTGTAGTCGCGTTACTATTTGTTTCTCCCATGCAAAAATCGAATTGTATGATACGATAATGTTTTAAAAATTATGATGTTTAATTAAATTAATATTAAGTTAAAATATTAAGATTATCATTTTCAAACATAGAAAGATATCACCATTAGGAAAATATCCGTTTTATATATAATAAATCGTGATATGATGCATTAAAATGTAAACAATCGTTGTCATTATTTTTTTATTAAAATGCATTATTTTTTAGAATGTTGTTTCCAATATTCTACTCAAACAATTAAACTAATTATAATAATTATAAATGATTCACAAATTGAAATATTGGTAAATTCTATTTTTAATACCAAAAACATAAATTTTAAATAAATATGTTTATTGGTATTCAACACGCAATTTATTTTAGATTTAGTGTTTAATGGAATTGCTTGTATTTTTAAATTTTATTATATAAATTTGAAACAAACATACAAACAT
>JAPDSC010029201.1:60399-90979 GCA_026290005.1 Latrodectus geometricus | reverse complement strand
ATATATATATGAACTTTAAATCATTTAAATTAATTTTAGTAATTCAAATTAAAATTCGAAAAAACTGACTATAAATCAATTTAAATTAAATATCAACATGGCTAGCTTCATCAGAAGATGTTTACCATATTTGTATGATGTATGGATTTTGTGCAATGTCAGAAGATTAATGTCTGAATCAAGCCAGTGCACATGGAAGACATACCGAAAACATTTTAAATATTATAAGTTAGTACTTCATTTAAATTGATTTACTGTGTTTTTTATTTTTTATTTTTCCTTGTATAATTTATTAAAATGGCTAAAAAAACATGATGGTACTTCAGTTAAATTAATTTAGTGTTACTTTTTTCAGATTTTTCTTTCGAGTTGTATAATTTACTTAAATGACTCAAACTTTAAAATTTATTTTGTTAATTTCAATTTGTATACAGGTTATGTGTTTTATCTTTTTGCTATATTTAAATATTCCTTTTTAATTGTTTCATTTTATTTATGTTTGTTCCAAATACTTGACTGCCTTTGACTATCCATATTTGTTCTAAATATTAAACAACTTTCAAATATTTATTTTCTGGTAATTCTATTTAAGCTGTTTTTGTGGGGAATATATTACCATACTTATAAATTTTGTATGTATTTATTTATTTCGCATTATATTTACTAATTAGGGCTAATATTAATATATATATATATATATATATATAGATTAAAATTAGCCCTAATTAGATAATTAGTATATATATATATATATATATATATATATATATATATATATATATATATTGCTTTGATTTGTATTTAAAACATTCTAAATTTATTGAAGTAAATGGTCAATTAAAATAGAAAATTTGATTGAAAGCATTTCATTTGAGAGAAAGTAATTAAGAAAGGAGAATGTCTATATTTTATATATGTTAATTATTTGATTTCCTACTTTTATTTACATTAATAGTCTTCGTAGTAACGATTTTCTTTTTGACATCATGATGGTTTAGATTAACTTTACATAGTTGAAACCTTAAAATTGGTATTTTAATCTATAATAATGATTTTGTTAACATTTTATACAACGAAATCCCTAATTCAGTTTCTAAAACAATACGGTTTAGTTTAGCATATTCTTTGCATTATTTTTGAGCTGCTTTTAATAATATTTCATCAATTCATTATTATGAAGCATAGATGATAGAGTGAAGGATAATGTATGTCAAAACAAGGGATTTGATTCAACAAACAGTTGTTTTCTAACCTTGATAAAAGTACTTAACTGATTTGTTGGCTATTGAGAGTCGTGTCAACCAGCTGCGCTTTTGTTAGAATGGGACAAAACCGTATTTTGTGTTTTGGTTGTTGGACCATATGTCCCAACGAAACTGCACACAATGGTGGGGTCTTTCCTTTCAGAAAGGATAAAACACACAGCATGAAGTCAGGCTAATAGGCAATTTGTCCAAGGTTAATATAAGGTCTCCCTTATCAAAAGAGTGTTGCCTCGTGTTTTCTTTGCTTCTAGAAATCATATGATTGTCATAATTGTTTTAAATAGAAAATTTCTAAAGTTGACAGAAACCTAATTTTAGCTTTCTAAATTGATTTAGTTTTCTAAATTAAAATGTAAACTCATATAAGTAATATTTTTAAGTATGACAATTATTTAAGCAAATGAATTCAACTTTTGTGACATCATTTATAAAATATAATTGTTTTGGGACAAAAATATTATTTTAATTGAATCTTTCAATTATTTTTATGCTTAATTTAAGGAAAGCATTAGCATCACTTCAAAAAATTTAATATTTATGGAATACTGATTTAGCATTAATAATATACCTATTAAGTTCATTATTCTACTTAATATTTTCGTATTAATTGCTTTTTATATTAATATAGTGTAACATCTGTACGGATGAATACATTTACTCAAAATTATTAAAATATTTGAAATTTCTCTTTATCTTTTATATTTCATCAACATTTCAAGGTTGAGAAATGTAATACTAAAGAGAATGTGTTAACTTTACTAGTTCATTTATTTTGGAGTAAAAGCCAATGAAGTAGAAAGTAACTAACCTAAAAAATAGAAAAAAAATCGAAAACATCAGGAGAAAGCTTTATTTTAAATAATCTGATTTAAAGAATGTTTGGAAATTCCTTTAGACTAGATTAAAAGTGAAATAAATAAAATTTCTTCCATTAATTTAAAAACAGAGCTTCAAAGGAATTCTTCAATACTTGATCCATTAGTAAGTTTTTATCATTTAAAGGAATTTTTAAATTTAAGGCAGATTTCTAAATTTTTCGAATACCTTTCATATGATTAAATGAAGCCATCTGAAGGAGTAAAAAAGAAATAAATTAAAGTTCTTATTTATCTAATTATAGGAACGTTGTTAAAGGTTAAATAAAAATTTTTAACTATAAATTTAGTATGATAAATACCATAACTTAATATTTTTAAAGAAATACAGATTATTGGCACTTATTTTATTTCATTTATAATTAAGATTTTGGAGACTTATTTTTGGAAAAACGTATCTTCAAAAGAATATTTAATTGTTAATATTTAAAAAATGTTTTAGTTTCTATTTTTTGATTTAAAAAAGATTAAAAATCATTTAATATGGTTTGATAGATAGAAATTTAAATAAATTTGTATATTGCATGTAAATTATAGCATAAATTAAGTTTTCATGGATAGAATATTTATTTTGTTTCTATTAATTTATCCTTAAATGCATATGATTATAAAATTCATAACTATTTTTCTAATATCCCTATATTTCTTGATTATTTTAATCATTTTGAAAATTGTAGACATTTATTATTTCTTTTCACAGGTAAATTATATTTAACTTCTTTAGTATTAAAATAAATGCAATCAAAGATATTGTTGGTATATTATTACCATTTGAAGATTTTTAAACAGTAAAACACACATTAAGATTATTGTAGACAACTATTTCCGAATACAGATATTTTTAATAAATAAAAATTATCAGAGTATGAAAATATTCAATTATTAAGAGCTACTTTAAAGTTATTAATTGGTTAAAAAGAAATTTTCAACTAAATTTGATGTTAACAAACCATGTAAACATTATTATCAGCATTATTGTAAGAATTAATGTAATCTATAAATGGGAAAAATTATCTCGAAGGAAAGGAATTCTTAGTTAAACTTGCCTATTAAAATTTTTATACTAAAGCATAAAATATGAATTTTTAAATTCGTAAAAAAATAAATACAGAAAATGGTTTAATGACTCATTATGAGAAATACAAATACAAAATATTTCTTATAATGTATTTTATTATTTTATAAAAAACCTTTATTTTCCTCTCTCTCTAATAGAAATCAAATAAAATTATACCAAATACAAACTGTAGTGAGTATATTTAATCTTTTTATATTAAACATTATATCTGTATTAATGAATACAATTATGTTTAAATGTTATAAATTGATTGAAAGTTTATTCATTGATAGATATCATTTTAGTAAGAATAAAACAAATTTTTTTAAAAATAATTCTTATTTTTGACTGCATTATTGAAAATTTGGCATTTATGTAAAATATATCTATATATTTCTTTATTCTAAATAATTACAATTTTTAAAACTAGAAACCTGAGTTAATGAAAACTTTTTAAAAATTTTACTGAGCAATAGTTAATGAAGGAAAGAAATTTATTTTAATATATAAACAAAAATTACAAACAGACAAAATCTTGTTTTAAAGTAAAGAATACAAAAAGCATACAAAATAAAAATGTGAAAAATTTTGCAAAAAAACACACACACACACACACACACACACACATATATATATATATATATATATATATATAAAATACATAGTAAAAATGACATTACTAAAACATTATTTCCTAATAAACCTAAATTTGCTTACACAAACTTGTATTCTCAGTTTTGAAAAGCTGAGATTTAATAAAAAAATGTTTACAGCAAAAATGTTACATGATTGAATCTGCTTAAATACGCCTTAGTGAACTTTAAATTCTATGAAGTACATTCGCAATCTTATTTTCTTGGTATCATGCATAATTCGTATGGTATAGGCTCAAATGTAGCTCCAACTCTTCCTTCAAAGCTGTGTCTTTTACCTTCAGGAAATACAATATGGAACTTTTGCAATAAACTCGTGGCATATAAAAAGACTTCAACATTGGCTAAAGTTTCTCCTGGGCATGCTCTTTTTCCTACGAGATATTGAAAAAAAAACATGTTTTTAACAATTAATTTCCTACTTTGTATTTTCAAGTGCCTTTTATGCATACATAGATGCGGATCAAACACACTCACACAAGTATATATATATATGAATATCTTGTATAACAATTCGTTAAAATGTTAAAAGTTGACAAAATAAATACTTTTTACAGTCAAAAGAGGGAAATATTTAAGAACAATAAATACAACAAAGGAATGTGTGAAAGAAAAAAAAAAGGTTTACAAACATACACAAGCCAAAAAATTTGGAATCAGCTATAAATTATGAATTTGCCTAAAACATCCATAAAAGGATTTTGATAAAATTTAATTTCCTCAAAAACATCTTACCATGACAATATTCGGCGAAAATTATACTCTTTTGTGAAAATTATACTGAAATGTGTCACAAGCATCATTAATACCTAAGACATGCTTTACGAAGTGTAGGCATTTTTACGCTCTTTTAATACTCACTTAATATTGTATTAAAATATTTTTATAAAAATTATAATAAATTTTTATAATGTTTTGGCTTGTATTTGTAAAAATTCTCAAATAGTTTTTATATTCTCAAATGAATTAACTTTAAATATATTAACGTTAAGCTTGAAAAAGAATTTTTCAAAAATAAATTTTTACTATCAAGAAAAATTATTTAATCTTTTTCTATAGAAACCATTAATGTCATTGCTTAATTACAACTCAATTTGTATTCTGTATAATTGCTTTTATCGATATCATTTTAGTAAAATCATTTTCTGTAAAACTAGACAAATTGCGCTATTTTAAAGAAAATGAATATGTCAGGAGAAACGAGTCTTTACTTTTTGAAGTTTTGTTAATTAGATGATAGTTTTTTTCCTTATAAAAGAAAGCTGAGCAAGAATAATAGATAATGTGAAACTTTAATTTTAAATTATATAGAATCAGCATTTTTTTTTTTTTTTGCTTAAATTACAAAATCTATCAATGATTTAAATTTCAAATATTTTTCTCGTCTAATATTTGTTTTTGAAGATAAATGTTTTAGTAGATCGCAAAATAACATTTAAAAGATATTGAACATTATTATCATTATATATATATAGCTACTTATTCGTATTTATTCAGGAGAATATAAATTATTATTGTAAATATATAATATAATTTAAAAATTTCTTAAATTAAAATAAGAATTCGTTCTTGCTATTTAAATTTTCTATTCAAGTGATTAAATTAAAAAATAAGTATGTTTTTATAACTATTTTTTCTACTTACCATTTCACCATATGATACTTTTTAGTAACATGAAACATTTTATAATTTTTGTGAATATCAGTTTTTTTAAATTATATTGTATTTTTATGCTCATTATTAAACCAATTATCAAATATACACCAAATAATATTATTTGTATTGCTAAACAGATATTCTATAGCAAATTTCTGTATCATAGAGTTGAGATACTAAATTCAAGTTGGCAAAAGCTATGTATGAAATTATGAATGATGATAGCACATTAATCTCAAAACTATAGAGATAATGATTATTCCTTGAATAAATAATTTCTGGGGCGCAATCTTAAGATTTACATGTAAACTTGACACGAAATTTTCTTTACACTAAATGTTTTATTTTGCACTCTATTTTTTATTTATATTAAGCAGTTTTAAGGAGAAATAAATGTTGCACACTTATTAATTTAAATGAATTCATATTTCCCAGGCAAGAATTGGTTTGGATTTTTTTAATTTAATTTTGTTCAAGGTAAACAGAATACCGAATGAAATGTATGATATTTATCAAAAATTAATTTCACATATTACCTAAAAAAGATAACATTAAAGATACGTTGTAAAAACAAAGTTGTTTGTGATATATAACAAATCATTAGAAGACAAACCATATTAATAAACTTTAAGGCTTGTAAGATAAAGAAAAGATTGTGATCATTTTTAGAAAAATGATAAATTATTTAAATAAATTTATAAGAAAAGACACCAAATTCTCTTAAATAATGTCACAAAGTTGTGAAAAAGTAAAATTTTTTCCTCAAACAAAAGCCTTTAGTCTTAAAATGAAGAAAATGTAATTTTAAGGGAATATCAAAATGTTCCTTCAGTAGTAGAAATACTTTTGTAGAATGGAGTAGTTGATAAAATGAATTATTATATGAGCATAATTAATTAAGATACAAATCAGTCAAAAATGAATAATTTTTCATTTAATTGAAAATTTTTAAAAAGGGACGCCTTTTGTATAGGAAAGAGGAAAATTGTAATCTACATGGTTATATAATGCCTTAGAATATAAAATACTGCCAAACTAAAGCTTTTAAGAAACGTTCCAGTCCATAAAAAGTTGTGACAAAACATGTTATGATTTTGTGATGTTTTATTTATTTATGAGAAACTCGAGAATGAACTGAAATTAAATAAAAATGTGAACGAATATCTTTGAAATCAAATATTCAAAAATCAATAAAATGTTCAAATGCTTAAAAGTTTGCATTGGAACTTCTAATAGTTTATTTTGAAATCAAATTTACACATTAAAGGACATTTAAATACAAACCTTTAACATGTCAAAATATTTCCTTTTTGACATCAAAGAATTGTAATTTATAAATATTTCCACATCAAAAGGAATTTTGCATTTATATTTACTACTTAAAGGCGAACTAAATTTTACAGCAGACGGTGAAGAAAATAAATTCTAAAACATTAGTTACTGGCATTTGCATCAAGCCGATAAGAATTGATACACTTTTGACTACAAGGAGTGAAGTTTCACTCATATTTCATTTGCCGCTTTCAGTCCCAAAGAGAAAACGATTTATTAAGGATGAGGGGTGGCTACCGTGAAATTCCCGTCATAAAAGATTCAAACTGTCACAAGTAAAATGCCCTCTGATTCATCGTAATACAATATTTTAATATTTATGATACTTTCTCTTGTCGGAAATTGGACGCGTGAGCCGCTTATCGTACGTCAGATTGTCGAAGGAAACGTTAAGATAATGTATGGAAAGAATTCCTAGAAAACTTTGACAAAAGAAACTAGATTTGAATTTTATACCATCAGCAAAAATAAATAAGTAAATGTGAAGAATGTTTTAGACACTGTATTTTATAAGTGGGTGAAGGAATTGATATGCATAATAAAAATTTTACAAAACATTTACAGACTCCTTTGAGTTTTTTTTTTTTTTTTTTTTTTTTTTAAATGCAAGTTGTAAATTTTATGTAATATAAAAGGAAATGAGTTATGAATTGTAATTTTTTCTCACATAATGATAACAAACAAATCTTTTCTTATTAATTACATTTTCGTACATTTTGTTGTTTTTATTTACAAGTTTTGATTTCTATATATATGTTAAAATTTGTTATTAAATATTTTCCAAAAATTATTTTAGTTCTTTCTTTTCAGTTTTGTTATTTATAAATTACCCTTTCTTTCACTGAGGTAGTGGCAATTTATGCATTTTTGAACTTGGTTGTGATGGGAAAAAACTGATATCGAATATAATATATTTTTTTAAAAGTATAAAAAGAGGAAAAGAATTCAGTACCTAGAGTGAAAGGTATCCAGCACTCATTTTTTATAACTTCCTTGCCATCGGGGGATAAGAATCTTTCTGGCTTGAAAAGGTGTGGCTCATCCCAGTAATCAGGATCATTGTGTACGGCATATATATTAGCTATTACAGTCATTCCGCCTGGAACGTCATATCCAGCAACATCAGTATCTTCAGTAGTACTATGAATAAACATCAACTTATTTTAGATCCATGAATATAATAAATAAATAAGTACACAATATCTTAGCTCTAGAGCTTAGTCCCGCAATTTGGATATTTTGTATGATTGCACATAAAATAAGGTAAAATAAAAACGATAAAATTCTTTCTTTATTCATCTGATCAAAAAGTTGAAAAAAAACATGTAATTTACAAATTTGCATTTTATTTATTGAACAAATAATTAAGAAAAGAACACTATTTTTCTATTTATCATCTGAAGACATTTTAATTTTCATGTCCTTATTACAAATCTCATGTAAAGCAATGCCCATTTACTAAAGAAAAAAAAAATATTTTTATAATTTATTTCTTAATGATAGCAGTTTTTGTATTTGATTTATTCATAGTTATTGACACTGGAATCCTTTTTACATTTTTCTCTAACAGTACCTAACTGGTAATCGCACACCCACCTCTTTGGATCTCATTTCAGCAGTTTGTTCGTTCGATACCCCCCATGGAACCATTAATCATTCCTTTCAAATTCTAGGTTCCGATCCAATTAAATCATGTGCAAAAAATAAATAAATAAATAAATAAAAATAAAAACCCATTTGTAGAAAAATGAATCAATTTTATATTTTTAATTATGATGAAATTAATTTTATTGGTAGATGTAAAATATACACATAGATTCAAATATCCATTACATAAAAATTTATCAGATAAAAATAAATGATTTGTAATGAATTCTTCATTTTCCTAATAAAATGTAAGAAAATGTTTTAAATTTATGTATAATGATCCATAGTAAATATATCCACAGTGATAAATGAAGTCATTATTAATGTATAATAATAAAATAACTTCTTAAATATAATCTATTTATTATTAGTTCCTTTTATGTAAAGTATACTTTGAAGTAAATTGTAAATATGATACACTTATTTAAGTAAAGAAATGAAGTCATTATAGCGTTCTTTTCTTTACTTAAATAATTGTATCATATTTACTATTTACTTCAAAATATACTTTACATAATAGGAACTAATAATAAATAGATTATATTTAAAAAGTTATATTACATTTAATGAGGACATTGCTTTAAGTTTTATATATTTTTCAAAAAAAAGGGTTGTTTTATTCTCAATTCTTAAAGTCATTGTCTTAGAATTTTACTTAAGAAATGAATATGTATTAGTGTATATGAAAATTATTTCCCATTTTCTAACGTTTCTCAATGTGAATGAATCACTGTAAAAATCTCTTACGGGGAAATGTTTTTTAAATAACTGTTTCGGTGTTTAAAAGCATTGCTGAAGATAATCCAATAATAAATATAATGTGCACTGAAATAAATTATGTCATAAAAGAACATTTAAGTATTAATAAAAACTTTATTAACGTTTACCATCACAGCACTTCAGTGAAGTGTATTATTTCTTACGAAATTATTATTTTACTTATTGATGTAGTTGTAATTTAGTTGTATACATTTCCAGGATAAGCGTTTAAATAAATTAACTGTAAAATTTTCGAAAATAAAAAAAAGATTATTAGGAAGTCAATACTTTAGTATCATTAAAAGTAAAAAATTATGTTATTTATACATAAATGTTTAGAAGGAAAGAAGTTACCTTCTGGAAGATAGTGATGAAGCAGTTTTAAGAATATATATAAGTTAGATAAGGAAAATGCTTTGATAAATTTGATAAATTTTAATATAAATTTAAAAATAATAAATTATTAATGTCAGAAATTTTAAAACATTTTTTCAAGGAATCGTACAAGTACAGAAAAAATATTGCCACAAATAATTTTGAATTAATGTAAAAGAAATGAAAATATTTAATTAAACACATTCAAACCATATAACCCTTTTAAGTAATTCATTTTTATCAAGAAAGGAATTTTAATTATTTTCACAATTGCACTCTTGATTGCCCTGAAAAATATTCTTTGTTATGAAAATTACTTTTTATAAATGTTCTTAAAAATAAATAAAGCTTTCACTTCAGATACAAAAGTTTTCTCTTCAGATTCAGAAAAATAATTTACATCAAAAGACATTTTTGTAGCTCTTTTTTTAAGTAAAATTTAAGAAACCGTTTGGATAATATCTTGAATATTTTTCGGTACATTATAAATTTATATATTAAAAATTGGGGGAGACATTTTTTTCTCATAGATGTAAATGTGTACAGTTTTTAAAACGAAACATTTGTACAAGAAGTGAGTATAATATTAAAAATATATTTTTAAAAAAATTTATTAATTTCTTAAGATAAAATGTTAGGGCAAGGATAAGAAACTAAGGATTTTACAGAAGAATTGACAATTGTCTAACTTACAGCATCTGCAGTTTAAAAGTACTCTTAATGATTATTTAGTAATAAGAAATAACAGTAGATGGCACTGCTTCTCTAAATTGAATATTTTGGTCCCGGAGCAGAGAAATCAAGCCACAAAATAATTCGATCATTATTTGCTAACTGAAGAAATGTGTGTCTTCTCTTTCTATTTTACCATTTAACAATTTTTTTCAGGAATTTTACAATAAATTAAATACAGAACTTAATTATTCTTAATATGCTTTTGTTAATTTAATTTTTAATGTTCCGAGAAAAGAATACAAGAATATATTACGTTTCCTAAAAGTAAATATCTAAGAAATAAAATAAATAATAAATTAATTATATATCTGTATACACATATATATTATTCATAATAACAAAATTATATTATGTATTAATGTGCTACTTTTCTTCATCTGATTTATTAAAATCACTCGTTTAAAAACATTTCATTTTAAATGAAATTGAGTCTTCACATTTTTTTTACAAATCAAAATGCTTTAATTGGAAAGAAAACATCAATATTGACCTCTCTTTTTACTGAAAATTCTACCTTTTCAACAATATTGGAGAAATATACTTAAGACTTTAAACTAATTTAACGCTAAATTTTATAATTTAGTGACATATAGTCTCCCTAATTTATATATTATTATATTTTATATTATATATAGTTTTACAAATGAATTTAATTTTGAGAATGAAAAGGATTTCCTCAATGCACTTTTTAAGGGATTAATCCTGATATGGAATGTGAAATAAAAAAATTAAGTTCTATCGCAATTTACTATATTATAATATGTATTACCATTACTGTAATACATTTTACAGTAATGGTAATACATATTACCATTACTGCCTATATGGTTATTCAAAAATTATTTTACAGGAAATACAATTTAAGACATTTTTATTTTACATAAGCATATCATGTAAATAATAAAAAATAAATTTAAAAATCATACATTTATGTCATTTTCAATGAATATAAGTTTAAATAAATTTTTCGTGCCTAGTAGTATAGTGTGTGTGAAATAAAGGATTTGCTGGAACATTTACCAGATTACAAATGAAAATAAATGAAGTAATATAGAATAATTTTGTAAGATAATATAGCTTGTATATTCGAGCTTGTCTTTTTTATATAGAAATGAATATAAAAAATTATGTACTTTTAGTCATTTTAATGAAAATCATTTTAAAATTTTCCAAGTTTCAATCCCTACCAGTAGGTGCAATTCTTTGCACCACCACAAAAATATGTATTTTTCTCCAAATAATTTTGTACTTCGGCAACTTTAATTGTAAGGAAATAATCAATGAATAAACTCAGGCCTTATGAGTGTTCTTCATTATTTCATCACAATTAAAGTTGCAGTAATGCAAAATTATTTTAAGAGAAATTCATTTTTTTGTGTTTAATACTTTTTCTAAATGGAACAAATTTGTAAGGGATATTAAATTGAAAATAAACATTTTATTCTTATAGCCTATATATATATATATATATTGTTCATATGAGAACATTGAACTGATAGTTTAACAATTAGAGTGGTAAAAGAAGAGAGAGAAAGTTTGAAAAATTTCTAAATATATAATCCTGTACTATATAAAATATGCTAAGTTTTGAAAGCTCTGATTTCTTATAGCAGCATCCAGGTATCAGTTTGTATTTCTTTGATTCATACTTGCAAGATCTCGCAACGATTCATACTTGAAGGAAGAACATCAAGAGAACTTTGATGGATTTGCGCTCATTCTCGAAGAATATACGTTCTGAAATCATTAAAGTTTCAAAGAGTATTGCACACAGCAGAAAAACGTTTTCAGAGCATGTTCCAGACATGCTCTATTGGATTCAAGTTAGAAGAATACTATGGACATTCCATTCGAAGCATTGTTTCACATTCAACGTGTTAGTTGACAAAGTAAGCTCTGTGCCCGTACTTTATTTCTATAAGCATGTGATAAGGAACTAAGTATGGATGAACATATTTGTCGAAGACTGTATCCCGATAAATAATTGCTGCACTGAAGCTGTGAAGATCAGCTCGGTTGCCGAATGATATCTCTACCCAAACCAGGATACTTATACGACGGTAGCTATGTCTCTCAGTGATATTGAGAGATTGATAGAATTCCTAGGATTTTCCATATCCATATTTATCCGGAAACATTGCTTACAATTTGTTAAACATTGTTGAATAACGGCTCATCACTAAGCAATATACTGCTGCAGTGTCCAATATATGTGATTTTGAGTCTTCTGTATAGAGCTTTTTTGTGAGACGATGTCATTGGCACATAAACTGATGATTATCTGGAACACGGCTGACTTTCATGACAATTTGGATACAGTTTGTGGAGACATTCCTATTCCTGATGACATTGCAACGTTCGAAGCAAACTGTCAGATTGAACTCGTGTGATTACACCGACCTAGCAGACAAAGATAATGGTCATCGTAAGAGGTTGTATCACTAAGACGTCCTATAGCAGGTCTCTGTGTCATTGCATCATAATTTTGATAGCAATTTCACAATGATATGGATCTGATGATCGAACGGTTGAAAGATAAGGTCGAGAAACCTTCGATAATCATTCTCCAGAATGGACCCAACCGCTTGCATACCAATGCATATTTTCCCCCAAGTATCACCAAGGACACATTTTTAGAAATTTAGAACGAAGAAATTAACCAAACAAACCCAAAATCTCACTTAACGAAAGAAATAGTGACAACTGAAATAATAGTTTTCATATAATTTCGCATTACACAGCACTATGTGTGAATACGTAAATATTTCAGTACGGAATAGCTTTCGCATATAACTGAGCATTACAAAAGCAAACTTCATTGCAGTATTCTTACTCTCCAAGTCATTCTGATTTTACTGTTTTTGTTTATTTCTTAAGACAGAGTGTAGATCAGTTCCATGAGAATTGAATATTCTTGAATGAAGAACAAAGTGAGATAGTTTCTGTTTAATAAATTATGTGGAGTCTCTTAAATAAAAGACATTTCACTCCAGAAATAGAATCTTCATAATTTAGAATCAGTGACCAAATATGAGATACCAGAATTAGCTTGACACATTTAGAAGTATTATTTCACTCGGAATACATTGCGAATACAGTCTATTTTATTTTTTACCATCAATGAAAATGATGGATCTTCGGTTAAGTTTACCTTTCAGTAATTAGAAAGATGTCGTTGCTTGAGCCTGTCCACAACGACCTGTGAATATTCAGGTGATAAAGAGTAACTATTGGTTTTCCGTTTTACTCTTAAACTATATTGATGTAGAAATTATCATAACATTGAAACAGAACTGTTTAAACCTTGTTTAAGTGTGGGAAACAATTTTAAACTCTGTTAGATCATTACAATTTTATTATGCGGTAAAACAGAAATGCAAACGAACAATGTTACTTAATCCTGTAATAATTTTAATTTTAAAAACCATAATTTAAATAATTTTTTTTAATTACCATTGCTTTTAAGCAAATGTTGAAAATGCTCGTCATCATTTTGCGTGCAAACTGTAAAACACGTCCAATCAATCATTTTGATACTCTTCCCGTTTTATTGGTGTTATTGACGAGATTTCTTCAGTTATGATTTGTCTAATTTATCTGTATTTGCTAGACTTCTCTGTAAAGTCTTATATTTGAGATAACACCACGAAAAATATCTAAAGGAGCACATTGGTGGCCATAAGGGTACAGAAATTAAACTGTCACCAAATAGTTCTTAAGCATTTCAATTGTTAAGTTTAACGCTGTGAAGTGTCTACATCTTGTTCCAGTTATCTCCAGCGAAACAACAAAAGATTGAAAAGCAAATAGGTACACTTCAAAGCTGATGGTTTAAGTATATGATTAGAAAGTCGTTTTCATTAAAATCCAAGATTTAGGTCATACAGACGAATTTTATTGTTGCCCTACATAATCTCACAAAATGAGTTTTCAAAAATCAGAGATATATAAGACATTGAAAAAAGTAGAGAATTTACTCACATTACTGGTGCAGAATTAGATGATGAATTACGAATCATGTGCACTCAAATTTACAATTAGAAAGAATATTTTTTGCACTCAGAAAGAGAACAAACGATTCCTGCACCTTAGATGCAAACGATAAAGTCTTGTAATATATATATATATATATATATATATATATAAGAGATAGAGAGAGAGAGAGAGATAAACATTGTATTTAAAATATCCCCTAGTTCATTTTTAGAATAAATGTAATTCCGAACTTGTCAACTGAGCCCACAGAAAAAGTAAAAATTATTCGTAGAATTGTTTTAGTTAAATAACCAGAGGTGTAAAATAAGATTGTACTAAATTCCGATCTATAAAAAATGGTTATTCATCTTAACGAATTAATAAATAAATATGCAAAAAAATGTTTCATTTAAAATACTTCATTTATATACTTTCAAATAAAAGTAATAGTGTATTTAATCTAAATATTTTAAATTGACAACCAGAAAACACACAATGTATAAAAATTTCCTTTATTCCCATTTACTATCAAATCACTTCTTTTATTAATCCTTAATAATATTTTATTAACTTCAAAATAAGCAGTGTTTCATAAAATATTTATAAAAAAAGTAATATACATTTTTGTACGCTTTTTTCTCCCAAATGATTGATGAAAAAATATAGCTGAGTTAAAAATTCCTTTATTATGATTCAAATTATTGAGAATAATTGCGTGTTTTCAATCCTCTATTATATAATTGCATTTTTTTGCAGTCAAAATCACAACAGGATTAATTCATTTTTATAATATATCTTTTTTCTCGGCATCCTTGACAAGACTCATTTCGAGAATATTTTTAAAATGCAATGTAAAATTTTAATAACATTGATAGTCTTTAGAAATTGCTGTACAAATGAAAATATCTAATAATTTATGTTTGTAACTTAAAATGTATGTATTATATTGAGTTCATACAAAATTTTTGGCACCGAATTCTATTTCAAAGAGCTTTTGCTTACTATCTTAAGAGATTTATGGGAACCACTGTCTTCCATCTTTGTACTTCCATGAGCACTGCTTGAGTGTAGGGCAATTCAGTGTTGTCAGACCAGTTGGGGGTCCTTTCGCGTCCTATCACTTCATCTATTTCAGCATGGATGCGCTTCTGGACATCCTGGAATTCTGCCATAGTGAGCATTGTCCATTCCACAGTGGCACGCACCGTTGTGCTGCCTGCTCCAATCAAAGATGGTGCATTGCCTTTCAGCATAGCCTCTGTAAAAAGAAAAAGTTGTATCATGCAAACAAAAACAAATATGTTAAATAAAAATAAACATATATAAATCATTCAAAAATAAAAAGATTGATTACTTTAAAATTATAACTTTTTTTTCGTATCTCTTTTTAAAACCACAACAGTAGAGGCATAAAATTTCAAAATGAATGATATTGCTGAGAATGTTTTCAACAAAAATAAATTCCAATGTAGTACAACTAAAGAAAAATAATTATTCAGATGGTAAATGAACAAATTTAAGACACTTTTTATTTGAATTTGAGTTATTTCAAGGGCTTTAAAATAGGCTCAATAGCAATAATTGAAGTTGTGAAATCAGGTATTTTCTCTCGTAAGTTTTCCTTTAAAATAAATAAAAGAACCATTCTTCCTTTTGTCTTCTTTATCAGTTTGTGTGAAAATTAACATAAATATATACCTTCCATAAAGAAGATATCACTTTAATTTCAAACAAAAAATTAGTTTACATACATTTAATCCTTAGAAAGATTGACAAGCAATTAGATAAACCCAATAGAATATTTTCAAGAGAGGAATAATTAAGAAAGTGTCAAGTTAGTTTATTTGTGATTATGAAATTCAAAATGTGGGTAATGATCAAATTATTTTATGAAGAAGAGTTAATTATTCACACACACCAATATTAAATGCTTTATAAAAAGGTTTATATTTAACAAATAATTGTTATAAAAAAACGGTCGACAGAACTGATCAGAAAATACTTTAATGTTTCTTTTCCTAGCATTGTTAGAAAGTTTACATAAATTTTATATATTTATTGGAAAATTTTATTCTAAATATCCTTTTATAATACATTCGAAGTAAAATTAAATATGTATAGTTAATTAAATATTAAAATTCCGTACTCAGCCAATACCAAAATTTAACAATCGATAATTTTTTAATTCTTCTCAGCTCATTTGTCAGATAAGATAGCAGTTCTGCATTAGATAACATGGATTCCAAAATACTGAGGTGGTCAATTTTTTTTGGCAAAAAAAGTGCCTTTGTCCTCTAGAGAACTAATTCTAAACTTCTTTTTAATAATATGGAATCTCTAATGAAGAACATCTCTAGGTATTCTTTCCGCAAAGAAAAAAAAACTGGAATTTTAATCATTCATGACTTTATTAAAATTCCAGTTTTTTTTCTATTAGTAATAGATTCTCAATGACATTCAGTAGTCTATGATAAAACCTGTTGCCGTGTTTTGGCTGATATCTGACCACGATTGCCTTTATAAATATTTGTTTCACATCAACGTGATTCCAGGTCCATTTTGTACCTTGTGTAATGTCCACGAATAATCTGTTGGTCTCATCAGCTCTGCCTTGGACTTCAATATAAGAGCGAGATATTAGAGATTTATTGTTGTTTAATTGCCTTTGAATAGTCCATTGGAAATAAAAATATTGTAATGCACTTAATTTTTAAAAATAACATAATGTAGAAATAATATGCCCTTCTTATCATTTACTTCAAATTTCCTTTAATACTTAATTACTAGATTTCTGATTTTTAAATTTACAAAATTACAAGAAATTTGTCTTAAACGAACATTTTTTCCTTAAAGCTTATAAAGTGGCATAGTTTCCCTAAACTTCTAAATTCTTTTAAAAAAGATGCATGGAACAATACATGCCGCTTTTCCACTCTTGAAATATTTCTAATTATGAAAGATTCAATGATTTTTTTATTCAGAAAAATATTTATATGGGATAGTAATAACAGATTTTTGTAAACTGGATTATCGTGTCCGATTAATAGATTATTCAACTAATTTCTCTTGGTATTTTCTTAAATTTTCAATTTAATTCAAACACAGTATTATTACTGAGTAACCTGAGGATTACTTTATTAAAATCTATCTCCTGAGATCTGTGCCATGAGAGACATCATTAATATCTCAGAGTAATCTTGTGGAATTTCTGATTTGTAGTTATTTCAATTCACTACTAGTTACTAAGTACCTTAAGAAACAGTGCTCCAAGACATAATTCTTATAGATGGTACTGTATTGAAACATACCAGACATTATGTACAAACTCTAATCATGGACGCTTTAAACACGAACACAATCGTGAATAGAACTTAAAATGAACTTTTACTCATCACTATAGACAATTTTATTACACTGAACTAGTATCCGATTTTTGACAATGGTCGTGTTTTTATTTGGAGATGCAGCATTTAATTTATACCTTTCATCTTGTACTGCTATTTTATGTTTATGTTATCGTATTTAGGAGATTTTGTTTTTATTTTTGACCACCTCATTCTTCATTTGGAAAACATCAACCCCAATAATATTAACTTGTAAAAACATGAGCTAAATCTACTTTCTATAAAACTATTTTTAGTCAATCTCAGAAAAGGTCATTCCAAGAATTCGTGCGACAAGTTGAAGCTTTTCATAATCAGAATGGTTCTCAGATTTTCTTAATAGTCATTTGACACCGTGAAGATTATAGCCTAGCAGATGAATTTTAATGTATGGCATTTTTATATTCATAAAAACTTTTTTTTAGATAATACTTACGTGAAACATTTGAATAACTTATGATGAATACATTAAAAATTCTTGGATACTTATCCGAAGAGAATTTTGTGCGGAAATTCGAATCACAACAATCTTATCCCATTATTTTATGGTGATATGCATCTAGACTAGAATCTTAGAACATCTCTAAAAACCATTCTGCCACTGAACCTCAGTGATTCCTAACTGAGCACTTAAGGAATTTCTGGATTATTCTATTAGATCTCATAGATATTTTCGTGAGCTCAAAACCCATTTACTCCTTTTATAGTCAGAAATGGCTCAAGACTTTAAAAGATTGTGCAGACCTCCACTGTTATGCTCATTATAAACCTGCATTTATGTTAGAACGTATGAATAATAAAATAAACATATTAAAGTAAAATAAAAATTAGTAATTATAGAACATAGTTACTTCAACTGTAATATTCCAGCAGTTAATTATTTTTTTAAACTTGAATTTTATAAATCGTCTATGTCAATAGTATCAGATTACTTTTCAATAGTATTAGAATTTTATATTTGTTCTAAAATATTTTGTTGCAATCACAGTTTTAAGCACAATAAAGTACTTCTAATTGATTTAATTTAATTAACAACTTTTGAGACCTTGATTTTCTATTATATTTACACGAATTATTTATTTTTTATAATACATTATATATTATTTCATATAAATCATGTATTAAACTTTATTATTATTTTTATCTTGGGGCATTCATTCATTTTCATTAATAATATTAATAGTACAGCTGAAAAATCTTAAGCACTCACTGTAGCAGATGATTTTACATAAAACAGAAATGCTACATTCATCAAGCATTTATAAGAAAAAAGTCCCTATCTGTAAAAATGTTAATTTAACTGTTATTAGCATTATGAGCTTAGTCTTCAATGATATAAATATTTTTTTCCTTTTTCCAAGAAATGTAGACATATATTTCTTGAAATATATTTCAATTCAAGAAATATAAACTTGGAATTTAAGAAATATAGACAAATATGATTTTCAAGTTAAGGCCTTGTATTATTTTGAATATTTCCAAGTAAGGATAAAGCAATGATTTAAAAAATTTTATATGATTTTAGTTATATGATGGCGAATTGTGTTGAAACTTAGAATAAATATTTTCGTAAACGTGGTACCATGATAAATTATTTCAAAATATTTTAGTCATTTATTGCTTTTCATTGTAGAGCATTTATTTATACTCGATAAACAAGTATTGAATAGAATTTTTGAAATAGCAAAGTTCCACCATATTACAAAATTGTGGAGAATACTTTTACGATAAAAATCGTAAAAGAATCCTTGAATTATATTCCATCTCTAAAGCAAGCACCTGAGGCGGAAATTTCAGACAGGAAAGAATAGTTTAAGATTGAGAAATAAATTTTCATCGAGACAAATAGATTTATTTGAGAAAGATAACTGCTTATGTGTTCCTATGTCTAGAAAATATTGATTTAAAGGAACTGTTTTGCTGATGATAGAAAATGAGCAACCCAAATAATGTGAAAATTTCAATTCACTTAAAGTGAAAAGAATTTATCAAATTAAATATAGTTCCATGTAAAATGAAAAGAATAACAATCTCTAGTATTTATTTAATATAAATATGGTATGCATAAGGGAATAAGAAATTACGCGCATGAGTGAATAAGAATAAGTTGAATTCTGTTTTAATCGCCAAAACATACGCCCTACAATTAATCTTGAATTCAGTAAAATATAATATTTCATATTTGAAATATTTTCTAGGTGTATAATTCATAAAATTAAACTAACTTAAATAAATTTTTTATTAAATATCATAATATACATTTATTAAAAGATTCGATTGTTTGTTGTAAATTTAATTTCTAGCATTAACAGATTGCATTTGTGGTCGTATATAAAGCGTAATAACTTTACAAGAAATAAATAAATAAAATTTATTTATTTATTTACTACAAGAAATAAATAAAATTTATTTATTTTTTCTTTATTTATTTCTTGTAAAGTGATTAAAATTTATTTAAAGAAATATAAGCATCCTGCTCTAGGGCTGGCTGACTTTAGAACGAAAGTGTAATCATCGTCATAACTTTTTCTATTCAGTTAAGTTTTTAATGAATGTCGAATGAACTGTCAAATTTTTAAATGTCATTTAACTTACAACTTAAGGGAATAAATCATTAGAATTTCGTTTTAATCTCTTTTCCCTCTAAAATCAATTATATATCTCATTTGCGAGAAAAATAAAGTAATAAAAAATGTTTTGCAACAAATATTCAATGAATTAAATAGGAAAAATTATTGGGAATTAGCACCAAATTGAGCCCGTTCTGAATTTTTGATGAAGTGTAATACGATAGCATAATGCTTTTGCAACAAAAAAATGACTCAAATGCAAAATATTCAACCGTTAACTTTGATTTTTCAATTTTTGAATTAATTCAAGCTCTTTCTGATTATATCAAACATTGCTATGTTTATAACAGATAAAAATAAATACATGATCTATTATAGTAACTTTATGATTATCCAAGTTAACTGGAAAGATTTCTGCAATGTGATCAAAAACACTATGTAAAATAAAGGTTATTAAAGTTCCATAACAGTCTAATACTATCACAAAGCCATGACGAACCATGATTTATTAATTTGATACCACAAAGCGAGTGTCTGTTTTAAAGTACTTGTAAATCCAACCCATGTTGAAATCGTGAAGAGCTTTAAAGGGATAGTGAATTTTATTCATATGTTTTGAAAAGGAGAAAACAACTGAAATTTCCAAGTATCTAACTCAACAGATGTGGTCATCTCCGTTGTTCAATAATGTTTAGGGGAATTCTTTATTTGTGAGAAAGGCTCCAAACAATTATATTTGACACATCTTAGAGGAGAAAAAATTTGTAAGATGTATGATCATTAGTTCCTTTTTTTTATCTTATGTGAGATTTTTATTTAGATACTGAGTCTTACCGAAAAGAAAAAAAACTGTAACATTTTACATCCACAACCTTTAAATTTGTGCATTTAGAAATGCTGTATTCACCTACTGCTATATAACAATTGCAAAGATATAACTCAGGACCTTCCACTCCGAAAACATGAGTTAAAAAAATTGCGTCCAACAGAGACTCAAACATGAATTATAAGATTTATAATTAAAGTCGCGATAGCCTGATTGTCAACCACAGTTCTCACTGTCTTATCGGAAGGTAGTAGTTTCGTATTCCAACTCAATCGATGGTCTGTCGTGTTTGGCGGTAGGGACACGTTAAAGATGTCGTAGTCGCAATGTTCTCCACGTAAAATGATACCTTTTTATTCCATGATAGGCCAGTTTTAGATGTCTTCTGATTGATCCCTGATTTTAAATTACGAAGCCAAACCATTTTCTGGGGACTCATGACACACCCATTCAATGTATAACTAGATAATGTGCCACCACTTCCGCACTTTATAGTGCTTAAAGATAAAAATCCTAATAACCGTACGCTGTATAAAAATATTTGTAATTAAATAACAAACACTGTTGCAGATATGATTAAAATCATATTTGAATTGAATTAAGCACAACTGAAAACAAACCTAACGAAACATACAACATATGTTTACTAGAGTTATCTAAAATTTAATCAAAACATTTAATTTCATTCGTTTTGGAAAAAATCTGAAAAAACTATCATATTTTTAATTAAAATATTTGTTTTCCTTTTTTAGATTTTTTCTGTCAAAGATAAAATGAAATACTTATTAAGTGAATATTTCAGAGAGCGATGGCAAAAATTTATTTTAAATATAGTTATTTCTGCAATCATTTAGTTCAATGCAAATAAATGTCATCAATATTTAATTTCTTTACTTAAAGCTACAGACACAATGAGTAAACAATAAAATGTACTTTTATGTATGATATCACATGAATTAAGCTTTAGGCAATTATGCTTCTCTAATATTTCCTCATTTTTACAGCAAATAAACGCAACATTCTTACTCTTAATGCATAAAATATCTCATCGTATATATTTTTCTCTAAAAAATTTATTTCCAAAAGAATCAATGCAGAAAAGCTTTATGTAAGTTTTCTTTCCATTAAAAAAATTCTAATTTAGTTATCTCTCCTCCCTTCCCCTTCAGGAAAACTCAGAATTCTTCTCAGACATCTTAATTAAGGAAGGCATTTTTCAAAATATAAAGAAAGCCTCTCTAACAACGTCGTTAAAACTTGTTATTAATTTAGCCTCGTTCAAAATAACCGAATTACCTAAAAGAGAAAAATTGTGTCCTGAAAAAATTTTCAACTGAACTGAAGTAATAAAAAAAGAGCGATGCGTTGCAACTGAGCACTTAAATTCAATTCGGAGAATCTAATCAAATGGACGCATGTTCAATTACTTACTTTAGAATTGTCCTCTAATTAGGAATATGAAAAGAAATGTACTTTGTTTCATAAAATAAGTGTCACAGCGAATTCTTTAAACGAGATTGGGATTGAAATGATTCTTTTTAATTGAATTTTTATTATAAAAAATCGAAATTACTTTTTATAATAGTCAAGGGAATGGGACAACTTATTATTAATTATGTGAATATGTTAATTATATTAATTAGCAGATCCTAATGGATTTATTGTACTTTATTTTTTTACTTGTTAAATATAAATGAATATTTTAATTGATTAATTTCTTAAATTAACGAAAGTTATTTAATTTTCATAAACAATTTTTTCATCATTATTTTCATTTAAATGTGCATATTTAAGTGAAATGATTTAGTTTTAATGTTATTTTATTACTTTGTTGATAAATAAATAAAAGTTAATTTCTAACCATTACGTCTAAGTAATTTGGGGTAGCTGAAAATTATTTGTAAAATTGAAACTAATCCTAAAATGGGAAAAATTGAAAACTATTTGTTAATAAAATTAATAAATATATTGTTTGTCAAATTTACCTATTCATAAGAGAAAAATTATAAACCTTTTCTTTCCACTTATGTTAAGTAACCTTATTCCCCGAGATTTCAATGCTATTGTGTAACCGATATTTTATTTTGAATCTAATGTGACCAGTCGTCATAATAATTTGAAATAAATCATTGCTTTTCAAATATGAGTCAGAACGTGACGTCTTAGAGGATTTTTAATGGATTAATAAATTTGTTCATTTTTCCCATTTTTTTATTGATTAAACTATACTTATCAAATTTATTTTTTGTCATTTTTTATGAAATAAAGAATCATTAATAAAATGTAAAATATTAAAGCTAAATTTATAATTCACCCAATTGCTAATTTGGATTTATTTATTTTTAAAAAAGGTACATATATTTAACGTAATTCACAAAAAAATTCAATGATTCAATTGAATGAAGTAACAAGAGAATGCAAATCTTATAGAATATTTTTTAGGAAGAGAAACTTTTGAATTTAGTAAATTATGAGGAAAAACTCTCTCCAAGGGAAAGTTAAAATAATATATATTTGAATATTTTTCGGTATCAAAAATCTCCATTATTGGCTACATATGATGGTTAGCGATTGATTCCCAAAATTATCTTTCAGGTAGTATGTGGATTTTTTGCAGCTTAATGTTTGAATTCTTCATAGAAATACAAGGTTATAGTTCCCTCTTAGCAACTCTTGAACTACCAAAATGTCTTTTCCATTTTTAATCTCTTCACGCACATCTGTCGGATGATTCTTGGGAGTTTTCTGGGATTGCTTCCTTTGACGGACATAATTACTAACCACTTTCCAAACTTTCGTTAAGAAATAATTCTCTATGGCGTTTATTTAATCATAATTTCGGTTTTAATATACATCTTCATTTTAATATATCTACTACGCAGTGATAAATATTATTCATGTAATTTTTAAATTAATGCGTAGTAAGTTTGAAAAACGTTTAGCGTACTCTTTCTAATATTTTCACCAAATTAGAAATGAAGTATCTGTTTTTAATTAGTAAATCATAATAAATGTAAAAAATGACCAAACAGACAATACTTGTTAGAAAAGTTTTAAACATAGTTTTTAACCAGAACACCATAACATAAAGTCCTTCTCAGAACTGTTTAATAAATAAAAAGCAGTTTTCCAATATATACATTTTTCAATTACGAAGAACAATAAATCATTTTCCAATATAAACAATAACTCTTAATTTTCACCACTCTCAAGACTTATGCATATGAATAATGATATGTGAATATAATTGATTATTTGTTCATAAAAATTATAAACGTTCTGTTTAAAAATATATCCAAATGCATATTCTCATTAAATTTATAGACCTAAAGTACTCACACAATTTCACCTTTTCTGTATTTCACAAATAATTTTACATAAAAAGGGTAACAATCAAACACAGTAATTAAAATTCTATGGTAAAACATCAAAATTCCCTCAAGTTTTAAATAAAACTGTCAGAAAATAATCCTTGACATTCATAATCATAGAAATCTTAAAAAAAAAAAATTATATATTTTAAGCTAAGTTTTGTTATTTGTGTCTATTTAAATTTATAAATAAAGATCCTTAACTCAAAAGGAAATTTTCAAATGAAAACTATATTTTTTCATTCTTTTTTGCATTAGCAGTATAAGAATATTCAAGAGCAAGAGATTAACAAATGTTAGGAGCATTTGAAAAAGCAATATGTATAAAATTTGCTTACCATTTGAACAAAGTAGTATCATTAAAAGAAAAAAATCAATAGAATATTAAACTAAATAGGGTAATTATAGGGAAAGTGAAATAAATTATCACAAAATACAATTTTTTATTCACTTTCATACAGATCAATATCACATTTTATTATATTGATCTACATGAAAATTATTAAAAAAGAAAGATACTATCACATAATATGATTATTTTATTTATTTTCGTATAACCGTATTATAATCATATTAAATACAAGATTAGTATATGCTTAAGAGATATCTTATTGCTATTTTCGTTGAGATAGAAAATTATGAATTTTGTTTTTGTCAATATTTCTTTTCAAATTAACATACTTTTTCAATCCATCTTTTTTAATTCTAATGCATGTTATCTGAATTCAGTTCACAATTGTGTATCTTTTTAAATAAAATTAAACATAAATATAAAAAATTCGGAGGATAAGTTTAAGATTTTTTAAATGATTTTTATTGTTATAGATATTTTATCTAAAAAAACATGGTGTAAAAATTTCAAAGACGGTGCCGATTATTTTAAAAATCAAATTAGTTTACGTTTTTCTAATGAAATCTCATTATACATTTTTGATTCTTGTAATAAATGGATCAATAAAAGTAAAATTTAAATCTCGCATTAACATTATAAGAGAATACAATGTTAATACTATATTCTCCTATAAATTTAAGCCAGGATATAAATAAGCACATGCGTTATTATAAAGAAATAAGACACAATCTGAAGTCAAATTTCACTCGTTGTTAATTAGAATTAGCAGTCCATTAAGAGTAATTAAAATGTATTATAAGACTTTTTTATATTAAATTTAGTACCATGTTTGCATAATGTTATTTGATGTTATAATTAACTAGAGTTTGATGTGATTAGCCCTAAAGTCTAACAATGGATGTTTAAATTTTATCAGCATTTGTTCAATTCAATGAATTTTTTTTAAAATTCAATGTAAGCAAAAATCGGAAAAAGTTTAAGAAAAATTCATTATTTTTAAAAGATCAGTAGTATCGCTTAAGCTTTAGCATCCAGAATGAAATGATTAAAGTACTCTTAGGAAATTGTTATAAGTAATTTTTCGCATAATGCGTATTGTAACATTTTAATTTGTTCAATAATTAGTAATTTTTTACTTGTGAAGGATGTGTTTGGCTCTCTGTATTCCCTTTGTCGCATCTGAAGTAAAAATCCATCCATGTAATCCCGGATTGAATTAGGATCTAAAGTCTTCTCGTGCTCTTGGATTTCTTTGCTAAGGAAGTATACAAAAAAATAATTTTAACAACATATATTATACCCTACATATTCAGCCTTATATTTGGGTATAAATAAATAAAGAGTCTTAAATGAAAATTATTTTTAACAAAAATTTGATAAAAAAAAAACAAATTAATTTAACCATCAATGAGTAAATGCTTTATTTTTGAATTTATTAAGAGAGGTAAACATTTGTATGTTAAATGAACAATTTATTATTAATGAAATGGGAAATGAAAATTAAAGTATTATTAAAAAATGTTATTTTTAAATGTATTTTAAAGTATAATTTTTTTAAACTTTTATTAGCGCGTAATTTATTTTATTTAAGAAATTCAATTTTTACAAAAATTATAATTGATAAGAAGAGATAGACTTAAAAAAATCGGTTATTTCGTTCACCTGCAGAATTTAATTTTCACAATTAATAAATTAGAAGTAATGATAGCATATATAATTTATGTTTTTACTTTCTTTTTTTGTGAAAAATAACGAAAATTTCATAGATATAAACACTACCGTAAAATGTATATAATTTTGCTTTTCGCAAACATCGCTTTGTAAAGTTAAAATTCAAATTGCGCAGAAAATATATTATTTATTTTTTCGCAAGAGGATATTGCTTAAAAAAGATTACTTGTGCTTCAGTTTCGTTATTTTATTATCTATTTGTGAAGAAAATTTATCCTACTTACTGTTGCGGGAAAAATTTAGCACACAACCAAATTTAAATTTCAAGAGTAGTTTTCACTTATATAATTCAGATTATTTTTATTGTCTTATAACTAGTAATTTTCAATAACTATATATATTTTAATGTTACATTCGTATGCACATATATTCTAAGGAATTAATGACTGAGATTTACAATTTGGATTAATTTGTGTAATTGCTTATAATTTGTATGCCAAAAAACTTTTGTCACAAATAAACATATGATGCCATAAACGTGAATGTGTTTATTCACTTTACAACTCACCATTAAATGTTTGATACTTTGATGTTGATGATTATAAATTGATTATTGATGATTTTTCAGATCATTCAAAATTAACTTCGGGAAATCTTATTAACCCGTTTGTATTCAAATAATAAAATTAAATACCATTATTTGTTTACTTTGATAATTATCTTAATTAATTTATGGAAAATGCACACATATTAATTTCAAATAAGAACAAAGCATTGCTCAAAACGAAAAAAAAAAAAAAAAACAAATATATCAAATTTGAATAACTATCTATTTCTCTATTTTCTTTGTTGCACTCATTAAGTAAATGAAGATGATTATAACTCAAAAACATTTTGAATACATTTTATTCCTGTTTTGGTTTTGAAAATAAGGATATTAATGTATCATCTTATCTAAAAAAATTGGAATATCAGCACGTTATTAAAAAATAACAAAATTGTTGCAAAACTTATATAACAAAAATTAAGGTCCATATGCAAATAAAGATTTATAATTAACTAAATAATTTGCAAACGAAATTTGAACCACCAATCTGTAATTAAGGACTCATTTTAAACCTTTTTATGATCGCTAAAACTTCAAAATGTTCTAAATAAGAATTACAAAGCAGTAAATTTCAAATTCAGTGTTTATTGGGTATGTTTAGGGAATTCAACACCGTTTCTAGAATTTTTTTTAAAAAAATTACAGATTATGAAATTAAATTTGACATGGACTTATACCAATTTTATCTTCTGATTTCAATGTTTATTATAATTTATTTGTTTTCTAATTTAATTGATTTTGACCATATGGGGTTATATGCTTTGCAATGGAATGTTTATTACACAAATATTAATTTTTTCAATTGTATCAAGAAAATATATTTAAATATTTCTAAATAGAGCAAAGAATTTTTGATTTTTGAAAAAATTTATTTTTGAAGAATTTTTGAGAAAAGAATTTTTGATTAAAATGTACCTTTTAAACATAATTGAAGGTTACAAAATAAATATTGTCGATATACCATACCCTTAAATGAAAGGAAATCTCATGCTCTTACATTTCTAAATATTAGTTAAAAATAGTCATGTGGTATGTATTTTGTTTGAATAAATAACAATTATATAGGGTTTCAATGACTAAGGTTCTTATAATAGAATCAATTCCTTTGTAACAACCATTGACGTGTTACTTTCTATTCTATGGTTTCATTCAGTGTTTGTGTGTGTATGTGTGTGAATTCTGTTCAATTGAATTCTTAGAAACAAGGGCCTAGCATTAACTGAGATCAACAGCTGGAAAGTGGAATATAATAACAGTCCTATTAAAAGGCTTTTAGAATTCTAGGAAGCCGGCTTAATTTAGTTATTATTTAGAAAGCTGTTTGGTAGCATTTCAATTAAACAAAAAATTTAATTTTGCATAATTAGGCTTTTCAGATAATTGATAGTAGAAACGAATTACGTACTCATGCATACATGCAATTTTTAAAATGTTTGTTTTAATTACATTTTAATTATCTATAGTTATTTATTAGTTTTCTATAAATATTATGCTGTATAGCATTAATTTCTAATGTATTTAAAATTCTTAAAATGTAATTCAAAGTTAATTTTGTGAATTAGGATTAATTCTTGCTACAGAAGGAATATTTCAAGTGAATCACATGCAATAAGAATGCACGAAACTAACTTTATCTTGAAAAAATTAGGAAATATTTACTGATCACATTTTAAAGTACATTAAATGTACTATAAGTAAATTTTAATGTACTAAAAGCATAATTTTGAAGTCAAAGAATTTTTTTTATTAATAATTTAAATATTTCTTTATTTTTCCACCAGATAAGTTTAGATAGCTTGACCTACGAGAAATTGAATTTTCTTACAGAACTCTTTAGACATTTGTTTTAAAGAAAATTTTGGTATAGGAAATTACTAATCAGTATCTGTCTTCAATCAAAAGTACAAATAAGTGTCATTCTTTATCAGTCAATTTTAAGCAATACACAAATAGTCACTTATTATTAATAAAATACATTATTTGGAAATTTTTAATTTTTAAATTAAGATAAAATTTTTAACCAATTCAATATTCTATAATCAATTTAGCATTTTGGTGAAAGCTTGAATAAATATCTTAAAATAAATAGTTTTAATTTTCGTTGATTCTGCTTTCTGCAATGAAATTTTAATAAACCACACAGCACAATATATGTATCTTCTGATAAGGATATTAATGACAATATGTATATGTGGGTCGTGTAGGTTTATCTTAATTACTACAGGTATGAAGAATTGTTACGATAGAAGCAAATCCTATTTTGTAATGATTGAATAAAAGAACTTTCCATAATTACATTTATTTATAAAAACAATAATAATTAAAAAAATAATATGAGTAGAATAACATCTGTAAGTAAATTAATGTAACAAGATAATGCAAACGGTTATTTGAGTAGTTCATTTCTAAATATTAAAATTTTGATTTAAGCAACAATTTATGTTATTATAAACAATTATAAAGTGACATCGGGTAATTATTTACATAATAATTTTATAAAACAGTCAGTTTGTGATTTTAAAATCTTTTCCTACAGGATATTACTAATCTACAGATAATGGTATTTTGGCTGCGTTTCATATTTTGACACACATATTTTGACAATTATTTTTAAACTTTTACGTGACTTTTTCTAATAACAATATCAATACGTCATTTTTTAATTTCTATATTTAAAGCTGTACTATTGCATTAACGGTTATTGATGAATAATTTTAATAAGTAATTATTGGGAATAATTCGCATTTTACTTAAGAAAGAAAAAACAACTAAAATATACAAATCATTTATTGCTCATTGAAAAATCAAATTTCTTATTGTTATCGTTATGAAACTTAAATCTTTCGATCGGAAATTTTTAACATGTAAGATATTATAACTTCTAATTGGTATTTATATTTTCTCTCTATTACTTAAAGCGAAATCCACGGATAGAAAAGTTATACAATAATCACCACATATTCAAGCAAATTTTTTAACTTTTGCATATTGAAATAATTCTTTCTTTTATTCATGCATTAAAAAACAATTTATCTAGGAGAAAAATGCATAAACTTCATGTCAACACATTACTATCATTGTCTAGTTATTATTTAAGTAAAATAACTTAGTATGCACAATTTTAATACTAGGTATTAAATTTGAATCATATTCTCTATTCTAAATATATTTTATATTTTATATTATATATTAAATTTGGAATATTCACAGAATGTCAGAAGCATTTCTAATATATTGTGAAACCTAGTGTGAAGTTATAAATCAATAAACGTTATGAAATCTTACTGAGCCCATTAGATTTCTGATAAATATGCATGATCAAACAGATAGTTGAAAGTGTCATCAATTCAGAGTTCTCTGTTGTAATCAGTTACAGGCTAAACGCTTTCAGAACACAGGGGTTCTCTTTCATGTCTAATTTATTTTCTAAAAGACAATTTGGTGAATCTGATTTAAGAATAAACGTAAATT
>JAPDSC010029201.1:40243-55399 GCA_026290005.1 Latrodectus geometricus | reverse complement strand
CACCTAAAAGTTGGAAATGCAGTCATTTGCCTATATCATCTATCTATTTATATTTACCTTACTATTCATTATTTTTAGAAAGTGGAGAGTTAAATTTTGATAACTAAAATACTTGCTTTTAAGAAGCTATAAAACCTAAATGTTTTTCATTTCACCTTATGTAAAAGGAATAATATTATAGTTACTTGATTAAATCTTGAAATTTATTAAGTATTTTTATAACCATAACTAAATAATAAAACCTAAAAGAATATATTCATTTTTTTAATTTCTTGTAAGCAAATATAGTTAATCATAAATATAACACCACTTATGAGATTCTATATTTTAATTCATTTTATTTTAGAAAATATCAAATTTTAAAAATTAATTGCTTAGAAAATATAGTGCAGTTTAATGAGCTTTAGCATATTGTAAATTTTCTTAAGTAATTACGAGTCATATTGCTAGAAAATTTTAAGTCAATTTATTAAACTGCTTTGATGTAAATGTCTAATTTAGAAGTATACAATGAAGGATTATTAGAGAAATGTTTTGATAATTAAGATAGAATATTTTTCTTTATCCTTTTTCTTCTACCCTTGTTTTTTAGAGTAACTTAATGTTTTCTTCAAGCATGTAATTAATAAATATTTAAATAATTATTAATAAATATCTTTATTAATCACATGATTGATTAACACACAAAGAATGATATGATATACATTCATTTCAACCGTCAAAAGTTGAAATATAGTGATTTTATTTTTATATATCTTGGTAGTTCTTTTCATTAAGAATAAGAGTGTTGAATAATTAAAGAAATAAAATATAGTAATTACTTGATAGTCCTTTATCAGTAGAAAAATGCTATTATTTTGAAATTATTCTCAAAATTTTCCCAAGAAAATGTATTTAATGTTTTATTAATAAGTATGAATCTAATAAATTTGTTAGAAAATAGTAAGTATTCAAAATGATATTGGTTATATTTTTCAGGACATTTGAATGATATATCCTGAAATCAATAAATGATGCTTTTCTTATATTTAAACTTTTTAATACGGTATAGATGTTTGAGTTTCAAAGTTTCGATTATTTTAAAAAATTATTTTATTTTGAAGTATTAAACCTTTTTTGTTAGCTTAACTTAAATTATTCAACTTAACTTACATTTAGGAAAAATGATAGCATATTTTCAACTTTTGATCGAGTATTCAAGATAACCCATTATTAGATAAAACATTTTAGATGCAATTAAATTTCTGATTTTTTAATTAATTATTTGAATCTATATTTAGAAGTGTTTTGCATTTTTATAATGCATTTGACTTATGAATTAATAAGAAAAAAGCATATTTTATCTCAGTTAAAAATTATTTTCGGCGTTTAATTAGTATAAAATATCCAATCTGATTTATTTCAAAAATACTGTTTCTTATTACGAAGAATGGGTAAATGGCGTTTATTTATTTGGGAATAATTTTACTTCAAAAGATAGTTATTTTCGTTTACGAAAACATGATAGAAATATTTAGTTGATTTTTAGTGTGCGGATTATTTTGCATGAAAGTAACGGATTTCGATTAATTAATCAGTAAGTTAAAAATAATGAATCGATAATAAATTAAATATTATGTAACTCAAATATTATTTAAAAATCAATGATATAACATTGAATATTAAACATTTTATTTTAATTTTTATTTCACATTCATGCATTAATATTTATTTATAAGTAAATTTAAACATTTTATTGCTAATTAGAATAGAAGATTAAAATTATCAAATTTATTGCACATATTAGCATCTAATTCAAAGTATTTCCTATTGTTTTTATAAAAAGTGATTCTTCCAATGCAGTTTAAATTTTTGCTCAGCTTATGAAAAAATATGTGAAAGAATAAAACTGTAGAAGAAAATTTAATATTCAATCAAAACTGAACATTTTTATTATTAAATTCAGAATTTACGAAGAAATTATAATAATGTTTTAATGGTCTCCGTGGTATGAAGACCTCAGATACACACAAGAAACACTTATGGATAAAGAAAACCCTAAACCATCATATATAATTAGTATAATTAATCGAATTATTGAAAAGAGTACTTTTACTCAATAGCAATGGAGATGAGAATTGAGGAAACATAAAATATTTAAAAGTACTAAAAAGTATGACGATGTTTAATATTCAACTGATTTAAAATTGCTACGGTTAAGTTGGTTTATAATTTAATCTCCTATATCACAACTTTGTAATTAAATCATGTTCTAAATAACAATGATTCTGACTTTATGTAGTTGTAGCAAATGTCTTAATAAAAAAGACAATTTTTTTTAAAAGATATTTGTACACGCATATCATATGTTGAATTTTCAGTAAGCTTCTGTAAGTTTATATTCTCTATCACCAACAGGAAATCAAAAAATTGTTTAAGTTCAAAGAAAGGTAATAAGTTTAACAGGTTTCTCACACAGAGTGAGTTAATATTTTTAAGGATGGATTAGCAAAAATTATTTTTTACTTTCTCATTAAAGTTAAGTTGAAAATGACATTCATAATCAAGCATTGTATAAATTAATAACAATATTGATTTATAAAATATTTATTTGCTAATTCTTCGAGTGGACATTAGTTTTTTAAAATACTTTTTAAGTAAAATTTCTTTTCTTGATATACTTGAAAAGAATCTCTTTTTTTCTGCTTGTTTGTACTCATTGGCTTCTTTTTAGTTTGAAAAATAATTAAATCAACATCTATGCAGTTTAAAAGAAGTTCCATGCCATTACAAATAACTACGCCCTCTAGGTTGCAATCGAATGCTACAAGCGGTTGAGTTGAAAACTAGAGAGCTAATAGCTCAGCAAAAAACTAGATATTTTTTTCAGTTTTATACACATTGAAATAGATAAAAATTCAAACATCTCTGAGTTTTTTTACTGAATTTACATGATACCCACCTATAAGTAACAATAAAAAATAAAAATGGCAGACCAAAATATATTTGGGACACATTCGGAGTTCTGAAAAGTGTGAGGAAATAAAATCGTAATTTTTCCTTATTGAATTACTGCAAGAGTCCCTTCAGATCTTCTAGCATTAGTACAGAATTATTCGACGAAAATTAAAAAACCTGAATTCTATAGTTTCGTCGGAGCTTATAAGACGAACATCAATCTTAAAATGGCGAGAATCGATACAATTTTGCGAAGTTCTCCGTCATTAGATTGTGAACACAATAAAAAGTATTCTTTGGAATGAAAAATATCTCCATTTTCAATATGAAAGTTAGATGCCCCTTTAATTACTGGGATCGGAAAATGAACTTCAAAATACATTTTTATATTTTGGACAATGCTTTTTTCTCAATTACATGGCAGTATCTCGGAAAAGGCCTATATCTACTTTTGCAGAATAACTGTTTCATTCATATCAAAACTCGAGCAGCTATGGGTTAACAAAATGGATGTTAAAAAACTGGTCTTTTCTCAAAGCACCGATATTAATCTCATAGAATGCCATTAAAACGTATTAAAATTGAGATTGTGTAACCATCTAAATTATTTAAATTGACAATTCTCATTGCCAACGTTCATTTTAACTGTGATGGACCCATAAAAATCATTTCTTATGACCATCTGTCAAAGAACAGATAGAAAGATTCCTCAGATATTTGTGGCTATCATCGATCTCAAAGAAGAAGAAAAAGATAAACTTTATAATATATTCTCTTCTGAGTTATTACCGTTAAGTGTTTGGACACTTTTTGCTTGATAATGATGTTTTGATTAAGATGTTTTGAAAAGGTATTTGATTTGTTTTATTTGGTTACAAGAAATTACTGGCAATGAATGTTGAATACATAATTTGTGAATTAATGTTATTAATTAAATTCTTTTTTGTGTTAAAAGATTTCTTTAAAATAATTTTGCAAATATTTGGAATATTCAAGAATCGATAAAATTAGACATTCATAAAAAATAAGTTATTTCTAAAAAATAAATTTAACAATGCTATATATTTTATTATCTTTATTTTAATAATTTAAGGAAATCGAATTACTTACAGAAAACTTTATGTTGTATTTCATAATATTTCCTTTTCATTTTAGAATGAATTTCTTGCGTATGAATGATGAAATACAAGTATCTTGAAAACATTTAAAAATGTTTGAGGAATTGAGTAAAATAAATTATTAAAAAACGTTTTGAAATAATTAAAAAATCTAGCGCAAATGGGGAACGCTTGAAACTTATGAAATATAAATATTGTTTCAAAATAGTTTTTGTTTTTAAATAAAACAAAAACTATTTTGAAACAATATTTACTTATTTTTCTAAATTTCCTAAATCTTTAGCCAAAAATAAATATATGCAATTACAGATTACTCAAAACATTTGTGATTATAAACTTCACATTCCATATAATGAATACATTTTGTTAAAAGTAATTCTATCATAATTAATCTTTACATTAACTAATTTTTGCATCACACCTTTTCATTACAATTTATTAAAAATTAATTTTTGTTAAAAAGTGAAAATATTATGTCTGAGCCCATTCAGGCAAGATATTTAAAACAATCCATTCCTGGACTTGGACTTTTTCAAGTGAACAAACTCATGAACTTGTTACAGATCTCCTCCTCTGGTATGTGCATCATCATAATCGAAAAAGTAGTTTTTATTAAAAAAAAGTAATTATTTTTCAATAAAATGAAAAAGTTATTTGGAAATATCAATGGACATAAAAATTATACTTACTCAAAGAAATGTCATAAGAAAATAGTTTTTTTTTGACGGAAAGATATTATATAAAAAAAAACTAGAAACAAAATTATTTAATAGGGATGCAAATGTTGGAAGAATTCGGTATTGATAATTACGATTATGAGCTATATTGATGACTCAATCTAAATCAAGACAAAGATTATTGATACGTACTCTTAAAAAAATTGTTTAAAAGCTATTTCCTGCTTTTGGAAAAAATATATAACAAGAATTTTTCTAACTATTTTTATAAAAAAGTAAAAATTGGATATCATAAATTTTTCCATAAAGTATTGAATTAATTAGTTTAGAGCGATTCTTTGTTTTATCATTATTGTGACTCTTACTAAGGAGAAAAATTTTTATTTTAGCAGCCCATTAAATATATGGCGTCAATGCAAGTGATTGATTGCATTTTACTTAATTGATGTCCCACTTCTTAGGTTTAATATTATATATAAAAGTGCAAAATATACAGAACTAAAAGGCCTTAAATTTATTATCATATAGTTGTAACTGCTTAAAAAGCTTCTGTGTACAAATATAAAGACTAAGGTATAAAATAAAAGAAGATGATCTATATATTTATATGATATACACGAGTTAAGGAACTTAAACTTGATGATTCTGTTTCTAATGAAAAATAGAATAATTATGTTTAAATATTTATCAATATTTATTATTTGAACTGACATATTACTAATTATTTTCTTTCCCGAGAATTTAACATTTGAAAGGTATTGTATACATTTAGTACAAACATCAATAGAACACATCGAAAACAGATACACAGGAATAAGGATAAGTGAAAATTTCTAAACTGATACATCTCTTAAATTTGACATAGAAAATAAATAGCTGATAGAAAACCTCATAATTGCGCTTTTTATAAGCGTTTGAAAGTTATAAGCATTTCATATCAATAATGTTTTTATTGGAACCGGATGAGGTATTAATTAAAACATTTTTCAATTAAACTATTTTGCTCCAAACAAAATCTTTTCTGTCCAGTAAAGTAATAATATAATTCAGTTTTTTTATTCTCTAAAAATGCATATTAAATATTGAAATATTTAATTCGAGATTACTGCATTTAATCATTAAAAATATGTGATTGGTGAATTTCTTTTCTCAAGAGCCAAATTTTAATTTCTAAATTTTATATAATTTTACAGTTTGATGAACTTTTACAGTTAGAAATTTCGGTGACTTATATTTTAATAGAGAATGCTACAGAGCTTTCTTGTAGAATTCTTAAATCTTCCTGCACGATTTAAATGAAGATTTAAATATGAAAAATGATTATAAAGAATAGGCCCCACTATATTTTAAAACTAAAATAGAGTCAAATTAATATCGTATTATCATTTTATGTATATCAAAATCTTTTTATTAGAATATTAGAAATATATTTCAAAGCGTATTATTAATTAGTATGCACAATAATATAATTTCTATAATCTTAGTCAGTAATACATATTATATTAACTAAGAGTTTAAGATATATTGTTGCTGCAATAAGGTTGTAATCATTAAAATTTTCCATGCATATTTTTCAAATAATTATTGTTGTACATAACAGCTAAAACTAATCAAATTTCAGTAATTTACAACTAGTACCTTCTCTGAAGAAATAATCAAAATTATTTTTATTTTTTATGCTGTTTAAACACCACCTTGTAAACAACCTACCATCAAAGACTTTTATAAGGAATTTAAATATCTGCGGCGTAAATTGCTTTACTAGAAGGCTTTTCAAGAGAAGAGTCATAGATTGTGGGCCATATTTACATGTCGCAAGAGAGAAAACCTGAAAGATTTCAAACTACTCACCTCAACAAGCTTTCAAGCAGAAGACAGAATCACAACATTATTTCCCATTGTTAAACAGTGACTGGGATCGAGCTTAGGACCTTAAGCCCTAAATAGCGTTGTCTTACCAGACCACTGTGAGAATTTTTTATTATTTAAATCTATTACTTATTACATAAATACAGTATAGCAAAATTTAAAGGCTAATATATATAATGCGAATAAATAAATTTTCAAATGAAACTGCTGAATACGTAATTTTATTTTAGAAGATATTTTAAATAGTATAGTTTTCGCAATAAACTAATTATTTAATATACGACAACATATCCTATAACGAAATTGTGCGTTTAAATAGTACATGTAAAATTATATTTCTTTCGTTTCCTTTTTAAACTCCTTTGGGTTTATAGTTGTTTATTGAATTTAAATTTATTCAGTTGTGAATAATTTTCTAATTAATTACTAAATTGTTCAATGAAATAAATTCCTTATTTATTTAATGGCCAATTTATTCTCAAAGAAGATTTTTATTTTCGCAAGCATTTCTTTAAAGTACTTAATCACAAATTACATGAGCCATTGAACTAAATCTGTAAACGAAGTGTACTTCCCCTTGCAATGATATACCATGTATTAATTAGTTGTGTTCTTAGCTCAACGAACAACAAATAGCTTAAAATATATGTTTATTTAATAGCGAGTGCAAATGACAAACACTTTGGAGCTCAACCAGTAAGATATTGCGCCAAGCCAACTCTAATGGATTAATTTCCTTCTTCCTCACTGAGACAACCAATATTCCAATCAACCTTAACCTTCAAATAACTCAGAAAATTCTTCTAAGAAGAGGATGGAAGGCAATCCATAAGCTGTATTTAGCACACACCGTCGCCATGTTACACCGGACGTTAATTTATGGGAGAGTTTAATGGGAATCATTTCAACCAGAAAGCTTCTGGGTCTTTCCCTTCTCTGGTGTTGACACAGCATTAAGTTTGAACTCGGTTGATTAAGTTCTCGGGAAAAGGGATTCTTTGTTGACACGCGAAAGATGGAGATCCCTTCGGAATCGCGGGTCGGTATGGAAGCTCGTTTTCTCGACAAACACAGATGAAATAAGCGCTCTTAAATCTGAGGAGCAGGCCCTGTTCTCCAAATAAGACAGTTTCAACGGAACTTAGTTAAAGATATGTTAAAGTTAAATACCGGAAATTTCGGGGAGGTGAATGTTCTGGTAATTACCTGCGAGAAGCACTGTTTAAGGTTTTCGAATGAAAGACACGTTGTTTTCCAAAATCTTTCTTGATGAAGTTTTAGATGTTTGTCTTGCATCTTCAAGTGTTTGAGTGTGAAAAGATCAGTTTAACAAATGAGATTGATTTTTTCATTCGAAATCTTATGTCACGCCTCGAAGTATTATTTGTGACCAGATCTTCTTACCACCTGAATTTACTTTGGCAAATTTAAATAGAAGTATTACAACTCTGGAGTATTTAAATAACTATTCCTGAACACATATTTATTTAATAATCGCAGAAATTTCTTTTTAACTGCTTGCAACATGTGCAAAAATATTTTAATTTAAATTTAGTGTTTTCTAATGAATGTTGAAAAAATTCTATGCATTCTTATCAGAATTCTATAAGAGTTTCAAGTTTTATTAATAAACTTTCAAAGAATGTTTTTAGTTTTTTCAATTAATTCACTATCCTATAACACTATAACTAAAACATTAAAAATATGATATAATCGCTTTTTCGCTTATTTATAGATCCCATACCACAATGTTACAAATGGACCAGATAAAAGTATTTGTTAAAGAACATAAGAGGTTCAGGTTCTTTAGTTTCGTGTGCTTTTATATCTTTCAGTAAAAATTGAGTTGTCGTTCAACATAAGCTATGTTATATATCACTCCATTTAAGTATTATTAATTCTTCATCATTAAATCAATTAATATTAAAACCCTTCAATCATTTCTTTCTTTAAGGTGAAATATTTAAACTTTTAGATGAAAATACATACTTCATTATCTTGCCTTAACTTCAGAAAGCATTACTTGGTAATTTGAAGTTTTCAGATAATAAAATTGAAAACTGTGCAGAAGTCGAAAATAGTATAGTTGCTTATTGTAATACGTTCTGTCCTTTACTCAATTTAGTTTGCCTCTTAGGTGAGAATTTCATTTATCCCTTGTTAGCGAATAGATTTACAGTCGGGCAAAAATAGTCAGAAAATATTTCAGGTTTTTAAAACAAAATGATAAGTATGCACTATTGTATAGCTGTGGAAAAATTTGCCTACCAATTTATTTAACAATATACTTCAGAAATATTGATTATATTAAAGAATGTTCAGTATAAGGAGTAACACTTTTATTACAGTTAATCTAATATATTTCTTTAATCTTTGCAAAATACTGTTTTCAAATACGTTAGCTATCAGATAATTTAAATGTACGATATGTATCACATTTTCTTTTCGACTAAAAAATATCAACCATTTTTTTTTCAGAAAACGAGATCACATACTAAGGCATTTATGTATAAAAAATCTATTTAGTGTACGCCAAGTAGATTTTAGACCAGAAATTTCTGTTAAATTTCAATGATCTTTATTTACTTATTACACATATTAATTGAGTAAACTACATAAACAATCACTTATCAATTAGAGTAATAATTATTGAATGCTTAAGTAGAATTTGAATGCTGATAAACAATGAGTTCTTAGTACACTTTCAGTATTCAGCATGAGAAAGCTGAAAATTATAATATTTTTCAGCATTCTGATATATTTCATACTTAAATATCAGCTATCAGCATCATCCTTGAAGATGCTGGAAATTTTTTTTAAGAAAAAAAGTATAATTTATTTTTGCCATTATATATATATATATATATATATAACACGATTTTATGATGAAAATCAGTATATTTATACATGAAATTATCATTGCTAAAAAAATTTTAATTTCACCTTACTTTATTTGAATTATATATTGCAAAATAAAAAAAAATTTTAAAAATGCATGCCTTTTATTATGTAATAAAAATTTAGTTATTGTAAATTCTGTATAAAAGGGAATATTTTTAACCAGACATGGATTTTCAGTAATTATTTTTAAAATACAATATACAATTAATACTGCAGCATCATAGTATTTCTATCATGAAGTTTTTAGCTGTATAATAATTTTATAAAATAATTAGTTATTTCATAAATGTTATAATTACATTTTAAATCTACTAAAATTTGTAATTAAGTTTACAGTCTAAGCAATTTCCATTCGAAGTCAATGAACATAAAATATTTTTTGAAAGCATTTTGATTTTGAAATTATGTTGAGCAGAATTCTCACGATGTTTCTTAATTAAACTAATAATCTTACTAAAATGTAAAAAAATAATAATTTTGCAAAATTTTAAAGATTATAAACTTAACTCTGCTTTAAACTTACTCCACGAATTCCAAGAGATGTTTAATTGCATATTCCAACTTATCATAATCAAAGAGTTTCAACTTGAAGAGAAGAGTTTTTACCCATGGGAACCAAGCATGCAAACTTGTGGGTCTGAAGAATCGGATGAGTTCAGTAATCACCTTATCCAGAAGGATACGCATAGGATCATGGTAATCGATTCTCCTGCCAAAAATCAAAGCTGATATGTTGTTAGACGTACTGGGTGCTAAGTAGCGGCGAACATTTGCCGGCTTCCCTTCGAATTCTTCCAATTCTGTTATTAAATGAGCAATCTCTTCCTGGTGGGAATAAAATAGACTTAGTATAAGTAATTTTAGTAAGAGATAGTTCTGTTGATTAAATTTTATTTAATAAATGCCTCAGATAAAATTATGTTATTTTATGTGAGTCAGAAAGCGCATTTTGGAAGCATTTTTGTTATTAATTCTCTTTATTCTCTTAGCAAAAGACTCAAATCAACAATTTAATTCCCATATAAATACGTGAAAGGAATACCGAAATATTCTAACAATTAAACGAAATGTTTTAAAATTTATTCTTTCTTAAAGAATTTTGTTCAATTTTAACTCTACATTTTAAAACTATTTATATAGTTGTTGATTAACATATTTCAGACTAGTTCTTTCTCTTCTATATATTAAATATATTCAGAAATTATTTTTAGGATAATTTTTGATGGTAATCTATAAAATTACCTCAAAACAATCATAAAATAAATAAAAATTTTCATCTTTAAAGTTTAAAAAATATATTTAACAAACTTTATGCAAACAAAAGTACTTGAAATATATATAAATTACTTGCATAACTATTATTTCATGTAATTATAAAATATTTGTTAATATCATTGTGTAATAGTAATAGATAATTATCAAAAATTCTTTAGGGATAATTCCCTTTTAGATTAAAGAATGTGTAACTCATTTTTAAAGGAATGCTGATTTTAAAGTCTCACACCTGCCGTAAAAATAAAAACTGAATATCAATATTAAACTTCTTTTTGATTTGGGATGACACAAACACATTATTTTTCAAAGATACAATTCGGAAACATCATGGACAAACTTTTATAGTTTTAAAAATGTCAAAAGATTTGAATATCATTATTTATCAATAAGGGTAATAAAGATAAAACCTATGCAAATGATCAGTACTTTTTATTTTAAATCAAAATTTCAAATTATCAACACTGTAATTATCTTGACATATTTTGATGCATCTCTTCTGATTTTTGGCAGCCATCCTACTCCTACAGAGAAATGAAGGACATAACAAATGCTTCTATTTATCGACATTTCGTTAGTCTTCCTGTCGTTCTGTAATCTAAGCTCACAGATGAAGACAGCTACCAAACTACGGTTATGAAGAATTCGACAATTCCATGGCGGAAAAGAAATAAGAAAAATGTTAAGAACTATAGAGTTACAAGGAAACGAGAACGAGAGGTCGTTATTCATTAATTATTTCTTTGCCAAGTTTTCGATTTTCCGATAAATATGTCTTCTCGCATCAAGAGAATCATCTGTGGTCTTAAGACTCGGAAGGGTGTTAAAAACTAAACGATATTTCTGAAAGGGAGATATTAATATTGCATATCTTTTGGCTACTGATAGCATGATAAATTTTCCTGTGAGAGTGTCAAAGAATATATATTTTTAAAATTTATTTAGAGTAATAAGATAAAATTGCATGTGATAGATTAATTTCTTGTTAATTATTAAATTACCAGTAATATGAGAAACATGACACTAAAATATTTTATTAAGTTTTACTACTTATAATTATGCATTAATTTAATTAATTTATAATAGAGTTTAAAAATTCACTTTAAATAAGACAGAATCGTAGTTTCAGTAAAATTAATGGTAATACGGAATCTATTAACATTATCCCATTGTTACACTTAATTTACAAAGCAAAAATATATAAAACATTGCATTGTTTTCTAAACGCAATGAAATATCAAAATTTCTGTTATGAATTTCTATCAACATATTTATTCACTAGACTCGGAATTAGCACGTTCTGATATTCACATATGTATGCTTTGAGTAATTTGATAAAAAACCTACTATTTGAAGAAGTTGATGAAATAACTGCTCTGCATCATTTCTATTCAAATGCAGAATGCAATAGTTTTGCTGGTATAGAAAGTTGTTCTCTCACATGGAGTACTAAAGTATTTTCTGCTGAGAAATATTGGAGTATAGTCATTGACAAACATTAAAAATACCCAGCTTGACACTTTTGATGATAATATAAAGGCCTTATTATGAACAAATTTTAAAAATACTAATTAAGGAATTACTTGAAGTAATCTTTAACATTCTTATGATGTTTTTATTGATTGAGGTAAAATATTTTATTTTCAGAAATTGCTCCGATAAATTGTACCGAAAGAGGCTGAGCATTGATTGTAATAAAAGAGAGAGAGAGTTTAAAATATATATATCACTTAATTATTTATGTGACCTGTATCCATAATAAGGTGATTAGAATCAATGTAATCTATAGCACTCCAAAACAGTGCATCTCTTTCATAGAAATATCAACATTGAAATTTGTTCCTCAAATATTTTAAAATATTAGTAAATTATCACCAGAATTCAGATTTATCTTAGATTTTTTTTCTCTACCTTGTCCTATGTAATACCATTTCGTGTTTAAATGTTGTTATAACACTACAAATACCAATCAATTTAAGAAAGAACCATCTGGCTGAATTTTAATCAGATGATTCTTTCTGATACATAGTGCAATTATGTTAGTATTTGCCTTAGTATGGTGGAAAAGCAAAAACATAAATCAACTATTGCTTGACAGATAAATAGACTATTCAACTTACTGTTAAATTAGAGTGAGTTTCTGCAGAAACTTAGTTGAACTTATAATAACTTTCATTTGCCTTTTTTCACCAATTTTTCTAATAATTCTATAATACGTTCTAAGTATCAATGATGCAAGAAAAAGAGTGATCCGATAATTTAAATTGTCTGAATTCTTTGGAAATCAGTAAATATGTTAAATTTCGCTTCAGCTTAAAGGCATACATATATAGAGTCTAAAGTTCTATATAATAACAAATAAAATGTTTCAAAATTCCAATTGATCAAACAAAGAAAAACTTAACTTAAATAACTTGGCTTATATTTCCGATTGCTGTTCCTTTTATAGTTTTAATCGCTTCCTAAATCTCAATACATTCTGTTATAATAAAATAATAGATACTAAAGAATTATTTCGTTATAACTATTGAACCTTCCATTTATACAGAGCTCAAATCGGCAAACATCAAAAAGTTGATGGTATCAAAAAGCATCAACGTAAAATAAGGTTATTTTAATAATTAACAACATAAAAAGTGCTCTTCGGTAGGAAGTGAACTCACCTCCACAGGCAATAAAAAGAAATACTAGGTGAAGAACTTAGTACATTAAGTGACCAATGTTGAAATGTAATAAATCTTATTACAATTATAACACTTAGAGAAAAATTCATATATATTCCAAATTGAAGACTCCTATCGAACTTACCTCAATTATATTCAATTCATAAGTATCTTAAAGCCTTTTGAAACTCTGTGGTCTTTACTAAGTCGAAAGCAATTTGGGGGGAACCTTGCAAGATACGGAAAGTGTTGTCTCACTTATAAGGAAAGTAGAATCTAGATGCTCTGATATTATGAGTAGTATCGTTAATTTAAAATGTTAATGTGCTTGTAAAGTTTGTCTTTCTCAGAATGGTAATTCGATAGAAACCAAGATACGATTAAACCACCTGCCCAGAATATCACTTCCATGCTGTTACACAAATAGAAATTGCGACATGTCCTAGATAAAAATATTGGCTTCTATCTGTAGTCTCCTCGTTTTTCCCAACAAGCAGTTGCCATATAACGGATATTAGTAGGATCCCAATTATTTACCTTTGAATGTTTTTCTTTGACCCCTACAAAAAGTAACATGAAATTTCATTTGTTTTTGGAGCAAATGCAGATACATAACTGATGGTGCAATTCTATTGCAAATTGGTATTTTAAAATATCTGTATGGCTGACATCTAAACTCCATATCTACTTACAAATATTAATCATTGAGATACCAGCTCTTTTAAGTTATGAACTTTTCACAGTTCAAATATGAGGTGCATGGCTTCACTATAGCACTTTTGCTGTAAATTAGAGAACCTGCTCAATTTGCCAAACTTCATTAGTTTATTAAGCTTAATAAATATTAATTTATTACAGATGCGTACATTGGTTTTAAAAAATACTCTATAATAAAACCAGTATATGAATGATATTTTATAAAAATCAGTAACGGTAAATTTATGTATTTTATATACATTATACTTAACAGCTTAAACTGGTGTTTAATACTTGAATTATATGTAAGGAGATACACAATAAATTATTAGCACATTTGTGAACACAAGTAAATAATAAAAATGAATTTACTACTTGAAAAAGTTTAATAATTATGTAATTTCATGCCTGTTTTCTAAAAAACTTAGAAATAAAATCCATAGCATTATTTCTTTTTTAAAGATGTAATGATCGTACATATTTTTAAGAATGTAGATTTCAACTAACTATTCCGTTACTAATGTTTGGAATTACTTATTCTCAATTTCTTACAAAGATAATTCTACAATTTTGATATCATCAATAAATGATTCATATATCTTAAATTAGTTAAAGTATTTAAAAATCCAATTATAAGGTATTAAAACAAATATAGAAATAATTATTTAATCAATTAAGGTTAATTACTTTAAAAAATTGTTAATTGTCCGTACCTTTTTTCTCAAAATACTGTACTTTCTTAATATTTATAATAAAAAAAATTCTAAAATGTAATATCATTATTAAAAGAAACAAATATCACTGTATGCTTAAAGAATTAAAAAAATATTTGTTTCTTATAAATTAAGTTTCTGAAGCAATAAAATAATAATTTTAATTAAACTGCAGAAATCTGAAAAAATTTTTAATTTTAAAGCTAATAAAAAAAAATTTTTATGATCTTACACTAACTGAGATTTTTTTTTTCATTTTAGACAGCATTTTAATAGGATTAACTTACGTTTATAACTATATTAGTATCAT
>JAPDSC010029201.1:2665-26345 GCA_026290005.1 Latrodectus geometricus | reverse complement strand
AGATAAAAATAAACCTTTCAGTTCATCAACATTTTTATGATACTTGAAAGAGAAACAAAAAGGCTGACAAAGCAATAACCATATATATAATCCAATAACCAGACAAAATCACTCTTAAGTGATGTAGAAAAGGACAAAGAGTTTCGAATATCCTAATCGATTTTTATCAAGATTTCAAAGTCTCTTACATCATTTTGATGAAAGGATAACAATAAATCATTCCTTGAGTGGATGAGATGAAAAGTGTCTTTACGGGAGGGGAAGAAATTCCATTTGCACAATCATTCTCTGGTGGAACAGTTTATGGCCCAAATGTTCTATCGATAAAACATTAAGTTAATAAAGTTGCTACTGTTATGATATATCCATCAACTTGATTCCCTTCAAATGTTCTTTCTTTCAAATTAGTTGCAAGGTTATTAATTTAGATCATTCTAAAATTGAATTATGTTCAAAATCTAATAATTTTATTTTAGAAAAAAAAAGATTTATGATCTTCTAAAATAGTATGAATTTTTATAGCTTAATACTTCTGTAAAGTAGTTAATATTTTGTATATCAGCATTCATCAATTCTAAATTCACTCATCTTAACATAGCTATATTGCTTCAGAAAATTTATCAATTAAAAGATATTTATTCAGTTATTATAACATCGTATATGTTAAGTTACAGTTAAATTTTCTATAACAATCAATTGAAACGTAGAAAAATTGTTTGAAAACAATTAAAAAGAGCTTTTTCTTAAACTTTTTTAAGAAAGTAATATTATATAATATTAATTTCAAAAATAAGTATTTATTTTCTTATGTGCCTGATTTTGTTACATTTGAAATATTATAATTAATGCAATAATTTTTTTGTTTTTATCAAGATTTTTATCAAAATAGACCTTTTTCATTAAATATTTCTAAATTTTAAATTTTAAACTTCATTTGCTCATTTATTGCATAATTATAAACAAAAAATATTAAATAAAATATTTTTTAGCTATGTTGTATAATATAAATTGCTACAGTATATTGAGGCAGCCAATCACAGCCAGGCGCACTTCATGAAAATTTCCTCCTCATTTCGTCATTCAGCTCGGCGCTGATATAAAAAGAGCGAGAGTTTCGCCGCCGAGCAGTCCCATCGGAAGTTCGGCCAGAAGTCGAGAATACGACATGCTGTACGTTCGCTAAATGTGAATAAAGTATTTTATCTTAAGCGAAGTTATTATTTAGTAGCTCACCGAGTCGGCACCTACAATGGTGACCCGGAAAACTTTTCGACTTTTGGTTCAAATTTATTAATTCGTCGAAAACTAACGATATTTGTTCTAAACTTCACGAGCTAAAATGGAGGAAACTGCAGCAGTAAAGATACCAATTTATAATTACATCGATCCAGCTCTGTGGTTCGCTATGTGCGAGTCTACCTTCGCTTTAGCTACTCCCAAAGCCATTAAGGATCCGATAACCAAGTTTAACTACTGTGTCGCCCATCTGCCGTCCGAAACCGCTTCGTTAGTTCGAGATATCATACTTCAGGAACGCACAGCTGAATCTTACCAGGAGCTAAAATCCGCCATTATTGACCGTTGTGGTGAAAGCAGTACTCAAGAAATCAGAAAATTACTTTCCGGGGAGCAACTTGGTGATAGAAAGCCTTCAGAACTACTAAGGGTTATGAAAAGACGAGGAGACAAGCACAACATTCCCGACTCATTGTTACTGGAATTATTCCTACAGCAGATGCCTCAAAGTGTACAGTCCATCCTCGCATCAGTACAACCCCTCGATTCTTCCAAAGCCGCTAGTATTGCCGACCGCATACTGGAAGTAACACCTGCTCAGGTAAATGTAGTTTCTTCACCTTCAAATTCAAATTCAAACATTGATTCACTACGAAACGAAATTCAGAAATTACGTAGCGAAGTGTTTTTTTTGCGTCGTTCACGTAGCTTTTCAAAAACTCGCTACACGAGATATCGTAGCTCTTCAGCTAAAAGCACTTCGAAGTCTACGCAATGTTGGTATCATCGGAAATTTAAAGAAAAGGCGCAGAAATGTGCACCTCCGTGTTCGTTCCAGGGAAACGAACGAGGGAAAGTGTAATGGCGACTGCCGCTTTACCCTCTGAATCTTGTCGCCTATTTATTCGAGATAAAAAGTCAAATATTATCTTTTTGTGTGACACTGGTTCAGACGTCAGTCTTCTTGCTGCAACGAAACAACAAACGCGTCAAAACCCTATTATGACATTTTCTGCTGCAAATGGAACTCCAATTCCTGTATATGGAAGAAAAACTTTAGAGTTGGACCTTGGACTCCGCCGTAACTTTCATTTTGTCTTTTATATTTGTAAAGTATCAACGAATATTATCGGTTCTGATTTTCTTCATTATTTTGATTTACTTCCGGATGTAAGAAGGAAATTACTTGTGGATTTAAAAACCAATTTGAAAATTAATTGCAAGGCCATTAACGCTAATTTACATTCAGTTAAAACCATAACTGTTAAATCTAAATACGATAAGTTATTGTCAAATTATCCTTCACTTCTAAAACTTCCTGACCAGACTCAGACTGTTAAGCATAATACCTTGCATTTCATCGAAACAGTAGGACCTCCAGTTTCGTGCAAACCTCGGAGGTTAGCTCCGGACAGGCTCGAAATTGCAAAAAGGGAAATTCAGAATATGATAAATTTAGGCCATATGCGAGTTTCAAAAAGTAACTATTCCTCTCCTCTTCACATGGTGCCAAAAAAAGGTACAAATGAATGGAGACCAGTAGGCGATTATCGCAGGCTAAATGCTCAGACTGTCAAAGATAAATACCCAATTCCAAATATCTCCGACTTTACAGCAAATTTGCACGGTGCGAAAATATTTTCCCACATAGACTTGGTGAAAGCATATCACCAAATACCGATAAACGCCGCAGACGTACACAAAACGGCTATTGCTACACCTTTCGGCTTATTTGAAAGCACCAGAATGCAATTCGGGTTGTGCAACGCAGCTGCAACCTTTCAACGTTTTATCGATGAAATTACTCGCAACTTGTCAGGAGTGTATGCTTTCATAGACGATATATTAATAGCATCTAAGGATGAAGCTACCCATTTAGAACACTTAAAAGCTCTGTTCGAACGGTTGAACAATTACGGCCTAAGTATTAATGCACCCAAATGCAATTTTGGTGTATCCTCTTTAGAATTTTTGGGATTTCATGTTTCCGAGCAAGGGTTAAAGCCCTTACCGCACAGAGTGGAAGCTATTCAAAAATTTCCAAAACCAAACTCGTTGACTCAGTTACGAAAATTTCTTGGAATTTTTAACTTTTATAGACGTTTTGTTCCCAAAGCTTCGCATATTTTAGCACCTTTAAATAAGCTTTTAGAAGGACATCACAAAAAACCTTCAACTAAATCAAAACAATGCCCTCTCGAGTGGAACGACGAAGCCGAAAAAGCATTCACCGCTGCAAAAGCTGCTATTGCTGAAACTACCCTTCTCAGACACCCGATTCCAGGGGCTACTTTAAGTCTTTGTACTGACGCCTCTGATCTAGCCGTAGGTAGTTCATTAATGCAACTGCATAATTCAGTATGGGAACCAATTGCCTTTCTTTCGGTTAAACTAAACAAATCTCAAAAAAATTGGTCAACCTATGATCGAGAACTACTCGCGATATACTTATCGATCAAGAAATTTCGACATATGCTTGAGGGTAGGCCATTCACAATCTATACAGATCAAAAACCCTTGATATACGCATTTAAACAAAAACCTGAAAAATGCACACCGCGTCAACTTCGCCACTTGGATTTCATAAGTCAATTTTCGACAGATATACGATACATTAAAGGCCGTGACAACATAATAGCCGACGCCTTGTCCAGAATAGAAATAAACACAGTTTCTAATAATAAAAATCTCGATTTAAACCAATTATTTAACGAACAACTTCAAGATAACGAAATTCAAAATTCCTTTTCACAATTCCCTTCAAACTTTAAACTGCAAAAATACTATTTTCCTCTAGAGGATATTACGCTTTACTGTAATATGGATACAGGTACACCCCGACCGTTTATTCCGAAATCTTTTCGATCGAACATTTTTCACCAGATTCACGATCTTTCTCACCCTGGGATCTCGGCTACAACCCATTTGATAACAAAACGCTATTTTTGGCCTAACATGAAAAAATTCATCAAACATGCTGTCCAATCCTGTATGCAGTGCCAACGCTCAAAAATTCAAAGGCATACGAAGTCAGTTTTGGGCACTTTTTCCTTGCCTGATGCAAGATTTGCCCACATTCATATAGATTTTATTGGTCCACTTCCCCCATCGGAAGGTTACCGATACTGTATGACAATCATAGACAGATTTACAAGGTGGCCAGAGGTAATACCCACCACAGATATTACTGCTGAATCGACCTGCAGAGCATTAGTGCACAACTGGATAGCTCGATTTGGATGTCCAGTTACAATAACAACGGATCAGGGAAGAAATTTTGAATCCCGATTATTTCACGAACTAATGAAAGTTTTAGGAACAACCCGCATTAGAACCGTTTCTTACCACCCACAATCCAATGGATTGATAGAGAGATTTCACAGACAGCTTAAAACCGCATTAATTACTCATAACAACCCCAAATGGACCGAAATTTTACCAATAGTGCTATTAGGCATACGATCCGCCATAAAAAAAGACATCAATGCTACATGCGCCGAACTAGTGTATGGAACTACGCTTAGATTACCATCCGATATTTTAAATGTTACGAATTTACCCCCTACCGAATCCTATGTTTCGAAACTTCGAGCAATCTTTCATAGGCTTCAACCAATTCAAACTTCTACACACGGTAAAACATCAATTTACGTGCATCCGTTACTTAAAACTTGCTCACACGTATTTCTAAGAATAGATTCCGTAAAACCACCCTTAATACCGCCTTACACAGGACCTCACCCCGTTATCAAACGAACGGATAAAAATTTTGTAATCAAAGTAAATAACAAAAGCTGCACAGTTTCAATTGATCGCTTAAAGCCCGCTTACATGCTGTCGGAATGTGTAGAACCTCCAATTATCTCCGAAATCCCAAGCAAAACTAAAGCCTACAAAGCAAACACTCAAAAGAAATTTGTGAGATTTAAAACTAATTGAGTTCTGTTGTACATGTATTGTATATACCTATTATATTGTATCGTATATGTATTATATTCCATTGTATATTGAATTGTGTATTTTGTATTGTATGAAAATTCTTGTTTCGTGACCAAGTCACTGGGGGGATACTCTGAGGCAGCCAATCACAGCCAGGCGCACTTCATGAAAATTTCCTCCTCATTTCGTCATTCAGCTCGGCGCTGATATAAAAAGAGCGAGAGTTTCGCCGCCGAGCAGTCCCATCGGAAGTTCGGCCAGAAGTCGAGAATACGACATGCTGTACGTTCGCTAAATGTGAATAAAGTATTTTATCTTAAGCGAAGTTATTATTTAGTAGCTCACCGAGTCGGCACCTACAATATAAATAAATAATTATCAATTACCGATTAAAAATTTATACCGTCTGAATTTTTCAGATCTTATTTATTTTGCAGTATTTTTAATACTGTAAAATAAATACAATCTAAAAAGTTTCTAATATAGTGTTTAGCAAATTATAAAACAATAAAAACTGAAAAACATAATTGTTAAATTATTTTCTAAATATAATAACGATAAATATTTGAATTCATCGTATAATATTTAAAACACACTTAGTGTTATTTTGAGAGATATATTTAATTATATACTTTTGTATTAAAGATAATTTTCCTTTAAATTTGACTAATTAAAATTTAAACTTTTTTTGAATTTATAACCTAAATTTTTTAGTATCAGAATATGTGTTATTTTTAATGGGTAAATCAATAAATATTTTCTTATTATTTATTAGAAAATATTAAAAGTACTAATTATAAAATACAAAATAATTAACTCTACCAAATTTGGAATTGATGAATGCATGTTATTTTTTTGTTTCATATTTTTAAAATAACTAAACTAAGATGTATAATTAAATAAATTAAACCTTTATCAAAAACTTTTTTAAATTTATGAGAGGTGAAATTCTAATAAAATTATACAAAATGCATGTTATTTTTATATCACCAATGAAATTAAAATAAGAAGTCATGCATTATTATTTTTAAAAAATATCATTTATTTTTTATTCAAAAAGCCTCGAAAAATACAAATAAAGACTATTGTATGAAATGAATATTCAAAAATAGCACTTTTCAAAAATTTCGTAACAAAAAATGAATGAAGTAAAATTTAATTACTAAAGATAAATATTACGATTCTAAATTATATTAAGTAAAATATAAATATTGCGTATATTAAAAGTAAAGTAAATAATAAAACAAAATAGTGAATTGTAAAAATGTTTACTTATGATTAATAGAAGAAAAATAAAATATTGGAATGTGATTTTAAGTGATATGAATAAACTAAGAATATAGTACCATAAATATATATTTCATGAACTGAATCATGTTTTAATTATCTAAGAGATTTAGATAGATATATTCCGAAATATTTTACTCAAATATTTTAAAAAGAATCAAGCATTCATTTTAGGGAAACTATAAAAATAAATGATGCAATAAAGTTATCTCCTGAGAGGAATTAATATATAAAACGTTGCACAACCAACGAGATTAATTAATTTTTTAGCAGCATTTTTAAAGGATTTTTTATTTGTTATTTATTTTAATGCATTTTTTTTATGATTTCTAGTAATATTAAGTATATGTAATCTTAAGGGCATATTTTAAGATTTTCTTACTTAGACAACACGAACATTTTTTTTTATTTATATTTTAATCTAAAAAATCTATCAACAGTTATTTTTGATCTTTTTAAACTTATTTTTCATCTTGAAATGAAATGTTACATTTTTTAATTCAGTTATTGAAGCCTCAAATAATTTAATTTTCATACTTGTGACATTTTAAATTAAATTATTATTGAATTAATAATTACATTTAGTTTTTCCAGTTGATAAATAGTTAAATTTCAATTAATTTATTTTGCCACTGTGTTGACAAAATAAATAAATTTAATGTATATGTAATAATATAAAATAATAAATATGTTGTTATCTGTGTTAGTATGATAAATACATATTTGTATGAAATATCCAAACTATTCTTCTATTAATATGCTTGTAAGTCATTAGTAAGATTTAAAAGTATATTTTCCATGGAGGAACATGAATGACATTTTTCATCATCTGAAAAAGGGTTTATCTGTTAGAAATGTATGTTAGTAATTGTCGAACTGAGGTGACATTTACTGCAAAATCTGTTAAAATTGGAATACTTGAAGTTTTTAAAAAGAGTTCTTTACATGGAAAATCTAAAAATCTTAGATAAAAATGACAAGGGCTCCAATCCTGTTGTAACTGGAAATGTTATAACTTCAAAAATTTCTATAAAAATGAGTCTTCATGTTTGTTAAGTTACATATATAAGATCAATTTATTACATCTGCTGATAATTTAAAATGTTTAACATCTTATATAACAAACGAATCTATAAGTTTTTTACCTAAATAAAATATATTATTATTGCCTTCAAGCAATAGGAATTTTAAAGTCATTGGTTTTTGCATGAAAAGAGAAAAATATATCTATTCAAGCAGCAAGGTTTTAAGCAGATTGAAAAATTTTATTGTGAAAACAGAGCAAATTCCTGAAAAATAACAAGAATTACAAAAACATATCCAACTTACATGAGACAAAAAAGCAACTGTGGGATAAGATTATTAAATATTCTTTCTTGTATATAACTGCGTTATTTTAAATTTATTAATTTGTTCATCTTTGCATGAAATTTTAATTGAATTTCATAAATTCTTAATGCAGTTTTAGCTTTAAATTTTCAACAGAATAGTTTTTAAAGTCATGCTAAATTTTTTATCTGTCTCGAAGCATAAAATAAGTAAACTAAATTTATTATTGAACGCTAGGGAAAGCATTATAAAATTCATTTGAAAGAATAAATAAACTTAACACAAATAATTTTTATTTTGTTTCCACACTGTTATATGTTTCAAGCCACCAAAGAATTCTGTGATATTTTATATTTATAGCTTCCAAAAGAAACGAACGAAATAAATGGTACTTCTGAATGAGCAAATCCTTAAATCCTCAGCTTGGTTTTTCAGACGCAATAAAAAAATGATTTTTTCGTTTCATTCCCATCAGTTTAAAAGAGAGAACGACTGAAGTTGGCACTCCAGAAATAAAGTAACCCATTATTTCTCAACTCCTAAATCATCGAAAACTACCCTACTTTCTCCCCCTCTTGTCTTTTTCCAGGATTCCGTGGCACAGTTTGGCCCTTTGGGGGCACTTATTCACATTTCATGCTACTCCAAGATCAAATTATTCCAAATTCCTCCGATCCCCCGTTTCGTAACTCCCACCGACTTCGGGATGACGACAAAAAGACGAACTAAGCAATTTAACGCGTCGTCGCTTCGAAATTCCTCCTAATTAATCATTTCTGATTCGACACCCCGGCAGTTTCGCGAAGTCAACGCGTTTCGTCTAACTGTGACTTTAACCCCTTCCGGGGCAAAAGTGCCATTCCCAAGTACTAATGACCATTAGATATGGAGGGGGAAATGCTGAGTTTGTTACCAGGGTGGGGGATAAAGCCTCATTTCGCTTGGAGAGAAAATCCCTTCACCTTCAAAACTGCAGGAAAGGAGAACATAGCAACGGCGATTACGGTTAGTTAAGGTATTGTGTAAGCAGGGAAAATTTCCTTTTCCTGTTTGGGTGGCTATTTAAATTAGCTGCTTAGTGATGTAGATAGGTAATTGTTACATTGTGCGCACAGTCTTTTAGTTTCTTTTGTGATGGGAGAGAGTACCAATGCTCAAAGTATTTTGACTCTATCGCAAAGAACTTGATCCTCAAAGAAACAATTAATAGAAATTCATTGGAGCAGTTCTACTCCTTCATTTGTTTCCCAATTTTTTTTAAAAAAATTGCTTTAGTTCTGGTTTTAGTTAAAAGGTTTAAAAAAGAAAGTTTTAGCTTATTTAAAAATTTCATTTACATCTTAATTAATTAAGTTTAAAGTACTGATTAAAGAAAAGTATTGATTCATATTTATGTAACATATCAGTTAATAACTCAGCTATTTTATTTCGCCTTCAATAGCAATTACAAATTGTTTGGATGATGAATAAACTTAAACTGTATTATACGTTACTCTTCTATAATAATGAACACCCAAAAGCTTTTTTATTTAATAAATTAGTGAAATTAGTTTATACTAAAAATTAGATTAAAAAATCTATTTTTTGCTGTAAGTTAATTTTTTTAGATTTATATAACAATTCGTTATTTTATAAATAAATAATGGTAGTTTATAATAATCATATATAATAATGAATAGTGATAAATCAAAACATAAAATAAAAATTATATTTATAGATTGGATTTAAAAATATTTACTACTATTGTGTTCAATGAAAGTGTTATACGAAAAATGATTATCATTTCCATACATCAAAGAAAAATTTACTGATCAGCATAAGACAAGGGATTCATGTAGTTCCAAAACTAATATTAATGCTCTGTATAGATATTTGGAGATAAAATAAATAAATATGATTAGATTGTGTGATGGGCTTGAAGTTTTAACAGTTATTATAAAAAAAAGCTAATTTCTCGCGGCTTCTTGTCCTTTTTTTAAAATGACATTATTAATAGGCAATATAGATAAAAAAAATCTCAAGTCATTCTAAATCATGTGTGTGTGTGTGTGTGTGTGTGTGTGTGTGTGTGTGTGTGTGTGTTAGTTACTCACATAAATAAAGTTGCAAGTTACTCACTAATATTTATATACCTTGCAAATTATAAGTCAAATTATAGCTTAGAAAAAGAATGTACTTTCCTGAATATTTAAATAAAATTGCATATAGAAGTGAAAGATGTGAATATTCAATAAAAATTCTTAAAATCATCACTATCTTTATTTGGAATACAATACATTTTAAATGTATTTATAATAAGTATTATTTAAAATACAATAAAGTTAAAATGTGTGTGCATGATTAATAAGAAGCATGTCACTCTTTCAAAATTATGAAATTTTCCCATCTAAAATCCCTTTCTTAAATAAAATAAAAAATACAGTATTTTTAGACAATAATTTTTAATTTAATTTACTTTGAAAACAATAAGTTAATTTAGTCATTATTTTAGTTGCTTTTGGATAATTACATTTTATATGAATTTAAAAAATCCGATAAATTATTTTTCTATTATTTATGCTAAATAAATATAATGGAAATAAAAACCTGTTTACTTATGTAATTAGATTTATTGCGGAATAAATTTATTATGGTTAAAGGAAACTTTTAAAAATATTATTACAAATATTATTTTCTAGGATTTGTTTCAATAAATAGCATTTAATAAGTAGAGAATTTTAATTTAAACCGAAAATGAATAAAAAACTAATTTAATTATCGTAATTTAATTATTAATAAACTAATATTCTTAAAATGATGTAATGGTCCTTCAAAGAATGTTTTTTTAATTATTGTGCTCTGCTATAAATGTAATTTTCATGAAAAATGTCTTATGCATAAATAGCTCCAAGAATTTATGAAGAGAAATTATTTAATAACTTTTATTTAATTCAAAATTGATAGTCTCATATTTGGAAGAATTTAATTATACAAAATCATTATAATGCAAATAGGCTATTTGCATTCGAAATTTAAGTTAGTAATAACAATTATTAATAATTAATGACTGTGAGAGAGACATATTTTCCTTTGCAATTATAATTATGTACTTTGAATGAAGTAACTCTTTTATTCTACAACTAGAATTAATTTAACTGCATTAACTTTCATGTCTTGAAGCATTCTAAAGCTCATTCAGCGTAATAGATTAAATTAAAATAATAGGTTTTCAGCATTTAGCAAAAATAAAAATGTGTTGATTTCTATAAAAATGTTTTCAAACATTTTTTTAAGTTTAGTTTTAAATGTGGAATTAATTATTCAATCATTTAAATAAATTATTATTTAGCTTTTTTACTTCAATTACTTAATCGAAGGATGTGAAACTTTGATTATATTGTTAGACATCACTAGTAACACCATTACAATAATCGATATAAAATTGTGTAAATTGTGATCAAAAATTTAAGAATTAAATTAGTTGCATTATTTCGTAATTTGATTATTAAAAATGCCATATACCTTATTCATAGATTTATGTTATTTATAAGGTCCAAAATAAAGTTATATTCAATTGGAAACAGAAAAGTCAATAAAAATAGTTGAACATTTTCAAGCCTCTATTATTGAAATTTAAATATATCTCTAGATGATTCATATAGCACTATCCTAATATTTTGAAAATTAAAGTCTAAGAGAAATGCGATGGAGTTTTTAACTTCAATATTAATAATTAATTGTGAAAAATGTTAAGTAACGTATTATAAAATAACAGGTTAAATAGAGATTTAATGATTAAACAGGTGACAAACACTCAGAGGATTAAAATTTTTCATTGATAATCGTACTATTCAAATATGATTACTGAAGCTGAGATATCTTTTTAGTAAGCTTTGATATTTGCACATCATACATCTTCCTATATTTAGATAAAGCTCATATTTTATAATTTATGAAGTAAAATAAAAACAATTTACTTGTGGCATCTTGAAGAAGATGATTTGGAGGGTTAGGTGGTCGTCCCAAGAAAGCTCGTTTCATGAATGCTTCCTTCACAGAAGGAAAGTCACTAAGTACCAAAACAGAGCGTTGTCCAAGTCTTAGTCTGGAAATGAAATAATTATTATATTTCTTAGAATATTTGATAATTGTTATTTAAATGCATAATAATAAAATTATTATATAAGTATGTTACAAGGAAATTACTTTTAAGTTTGGAAACTCTAAGATAAATAAATGGGAAAATAATAGTAAATTATTAAAAGCTAAACAATTTGTCGGTAAATCTTTAAATCTAAGAAGTGTTTTTTTTATCCAATAATGCATTTCTGTACCAAAATATTACATAATATTAGAAACAAAAATTTATGAATGTTATAAAATTTTCAATAAAACAAACGTTCTTAGTTTTTAGAAATAACATAATTAAGACAAAATATCAAACCAGCATAAGACAATGCACTGATTTTTATCTTATTAATATTTATTGTTTTCTGAAATGGCTTACTTAAAAAGCTGTTTATTCTAACTGTATACTAACTTTAACTGTTTTTTATTTTTGCGCAATTATCTACATATATGTACTAATAAAGACCTAAAAAGTAAAAAATATTGATTGATATCCTGTTGTTTAAAATATTATAAATAGAAACGAACAAATAGAAAACTTTTCATTAAATTAATATAAAATAATCAGTACTGTCTCTCGTTTCAAAAATAGTCACCAATGTTAAAAACTACATTAGAAGTTATTCTTTTTTGCAAAAAATAAAAAGTATTAATTTTTAGTTTTCTTATTTGGATAATGAGCGAAGTATATACAAAAAATACAATTTTACATTTGTATTTTTTAATATGAAAAATTTGAAATATTAAATAAAAAATCGTACATTAAATTTTGCCTAATTTTATAATTGTCAGTACTTTAATAAAAATGATTTAGTTTACATAATTGAAGCATACATGAATTTGAAGAGTTATGTTATTAAACTCTCACACATTTTAGATGTTTTGTATTTTCCATATAAATTTGGATGAAAATTGATGTGCTTGCTACAAATGTGAAAAAGAAGAAAAAGAATTTTGAGTGAGTAACGAATATTTATTTAAATGCAATAATTAAACTGCATTTTGTTCACATTAGACTTTTAAATTTAATTTTTTTCAAGGATTAATGAAAAATTAAATAGTGATTTTATTGTTTTAAATTACAGAAATTTAAATGAAAATATTACTTAGATATTAAACGAAAATTCTTTTATAGTTAAAATGTTTGCCTTTTACATAAATTTCAGTAGTGTAAATATATTTTTTAACAATACTATTTTATAAAAAAATACTCAAATTACATATTTATAAGGAAAATATCTATTTTATATATATATAACTTTGAAAACCTTCAATTTGCTTAAGTTGTAGACTTCACATTTTCAACATTATTTTTTATATAATATTCAAATTAGTAAAATTAAAAAAACAAAAATATACATTTTTGCTTTCTTTTTTATCACAAATTAAGACTTAAAATTTCATTAATAACTTTTTTACTATACAATCCATTAAAATGTAAATTACATTTCTAGTCAATAAAATCACATTTAAGAAAATTCAATATCTAATATCATTGTTTTGTTCCTAAATCTTTTCATAACAATCAGTAAATTTTTAAATTAGAAATTAAAAATGAATTCAGATTTAATTTCTGAATTTTAATTTTTCAAAAGAATTTTTTATTTACAAAACATACGAGAAGAAATTTATAATTATAAAAAAATAATATATTAATTGCAAAACTCTCAACAATGACAAAATAATAAAAAATAAATGTTACCTCAATAGTAAAAAATAAATGTTACTTAAATATACATATGAGATACAGATATTTTTAAGCAAAAATATCAATATTATACTAGTTTTCCTAACATTGTTTTAATAGATAAATAAAAAGATAACATTAGGGATAAATTTTATTTTTATAACCATTAATATACTGTGTTAATTTCTTAAGAAATAACGAGTTGAGTTAGGAATTTGAAAATAATTGTAAGGAAATAAAATAACTTTGCATTTGGTATATAATTAATATAACTTACACTTGAGAATAAACTTAAAGGAAAGGGTGTAAAATGTTTACTGAAAACAGATTATTATTAGTTACTATAAAACAAATTATTCGAAAAAAATAACTGGAAAATATTATAAAACATGGTGGGCTTTTTCAGTCAATTAAAATATATAATTATAATTAAAAAACAACTTAAAAATTTTAAGGAATATTCATTTTTTTTAAGAAATGATTTTTTCCTAAACATTAAATCCCTGTTTTGATGAGTATTTAATTACTCATAAAGAATATTTTAAAAAGGGGTGTACTTTATTAATAAAATCATAAATTTTATCTTTTGTGTATTTAACATAAGATAAAATAAAAGACTTCAAATAAAAGCCTAAAATTCAAAATAATTTTTTCTTGAAATTTATAAAGTTTTTCACGTATTTGATTTTGTTATAATTAAAATCTTAAGCTAAATTTGAAAGTTTAAAAATAATGATACAAACATATCATGTATTTCAAGATAATAGATACAATTGAACTAAATAAATTTTTAATATGCAGAAAAAAGATTTTTGGGGGGGAAGTTTTACACGTAATTGAAAAAAAATTCTAGGAATTTATAGCTGTAAAATGACAAATTAAACTATATATATATATATATATATATATATATATATATACACATATATTATAGTATAAATTAAATTATAAATATTAAAATAAAAAATTTAGCTATTTGTCAATATTTTCACCCTAATACACCTATTTTTTTCATGAATTGTGAAAAAAAAACTCAAAGTTCAAAACTACGTCGTATTTTTATTGCAAATTTTGATGAAAGGTAAAACTCGCAAAAAAAATATGGATAGATAGCAAAAAGCGTAAACAATCTTCTTTTCTATTTTTCATTCATCTCGTGATTTTCCTTTTTCACTTTTATCAGCAATAATCTAGAACGTGCTAGACTTCTACCTAAAACTACTTCAAGAAGCAAAAGGGCAACGAACCCTGGCAAGAAATTGAGGGCAAGTTTTAAAATTCTTCCCTATCCTTCCCTCTCCCCTTCCATTTCGTTAAAAATCGATGAAAGTCATTATCGCATGAGATACGGTCGTTGACTCTGACGAATTATCAACTTTCACCCCAGAAAAAGGACATTAGTTTTGTAAACAGGGTGCCTTAGAAGTTGCTCATGTTTAAGAGCTGCCTTATCTACCCCGTCATGCGTACACGGGAAGAAAGTGCAATGGGATACGCATTTTTCGAGGTTTGATGGCTCACACGTGTGTATCTTTATCGTCTATATACTCTTATCAGCCCTGCTTTTATAGATGTTGTCAAGCTCTTGCTTTTTATGCTAATCATCAGAGCTCATGCTACTAATTTGATAAAAGACCGTTTCATTGCTGAAATTTTAGATTTTATTAAGTTTCTGTTGCAAATAATGAATTTATTTTAGGGAAAAGTCCTTGTAAGATATTCATCTAATGGTGTGCTTTTATTGTTTAAGTTATTAGCACCAAAATTTATCTCGAAAGTAACTGAAAATCAATAACTTACAAATTCTTATTAGCTTGGAAGTGCTTATTAAAGATCAAAATTATAATATTTCTTTAAAAACAAAGTTGTTTTCAAATAGATATTAACTTGTTTCTATAATACTATTTCGTACATACCTGGAACGATAAAACGTTCGAATTTTAATTTGCCATTAAACTATGCCTCGAGAGCATAATAACACATTTTGCTTATTAGAATATTTTAAAGTTAATCTATTAATTTGATAAAAATCACATAGAAAAATGTAGGAGATTTTATATTCTTTTTTAATATAATGAAACGCGTATACTTTTTGTTAATTATTAATAATAAGAGATTGTTAATTATTAATAATAATAATAATTATTAGTAATAAGAAATTTTTAGTAAAAGCTAAACTATGTAGCTCTAGCAGCATTCTTTTTTTGAAAAGGAGATGGTTAAAAACTTTAATATAGCTTAAATACACTTTTTGTTTGCTGCTGTTAAAATCTTTGTGAACGAATTCCAAAATTTTACCCAGAAAAACTATTATATTTCATATCTATTTTTAAAAATGTGAGGATGACCATTGAAAACTAAAATCATTTTTAAATTATAATCTTGTAAAAATAATATCAGTTGTAAAATATACAACATTAAAACATATTTCAACCTTTAATTCTTCCTTGCAAATGAAAATATATTTGTTAAAATATGTTTTTATTGTAAATATGCTATAGTTTTAGCTGTATTTTTATTTACGAAACTACTTTTCTTTAAAATAATGCAATGAATTTCTGTTTAAATAATGCAATGAAACTTAGTGAAAAATTTATTTAAAACTTGAAAAGATTTTTAAAAAATGATAACTTTTTTAAAATAATTGTCAAAAATATAGCTTACATAAGTCTTTAAATTATTATATAACCTTATCTAATATCAAATTAATACAAGGTATAAATTCAAAGATTATAAAATAAATTCTCTTAAGAAAAACAGAATTCCCTATAAAAAAAAAACATCGATAATATTTTTATAACCCAATTCCCTAAAAATAGCAAGCAACTTTTGCAATAAAAAGAAAAGGCTCTCAACACACCAGCATATATACACAGCAAACTTACAATGTGTCGGAAAAAATCGTAAAGTGTCACCCTGATGAAGCTTGTCATATAATTGGGCCTTTTGATTGGCGTGGAGAGAGCAAATAATGTGGAATTGACACAGCAGTCAGGCATCAACAGAAGCTGCTCAATCAGAAAGAAAGCAGCAATGAAAGATAGTTGAAGACTGAAAGTTCAATATTTCTCTGTTTGCAGAAACGCAGCTGTTTCTGCCAACTGTAGCGATAAAATGGAGAGTAAATACTTCCCATTGTAACGTTTCACATTGTCTGTACGATGTTTATATATTTTGGGAGGAATAAATATTCTGATCAGATATTGGATTTTTAATTTTGTTGCAGAAATATTCCAACCTTTCAATAAAATTACGAATTAACTTATTCTACAATATATATACTGTATGGATAATTTTTATTAAGATTATTCTACAATATATACTGTATGGATAATTTTTAGGATTTTTAAAATGTGCTTAATCGAGAAAATGTATTATTGGTTCGGTTAAATATTTTATCATTGAACATTTTTATAACAGCAAATAAACTAAAAATGAATTGTTCTTCAAAGATAATTATGATTGTGATTATCAATGATTTGAATGATTATCAATTTAACTTTAAGTACTACATCACTCTTTCTAATTTGAAATGGTTTAAACTTTCTCTATTCTTATTTCACTAGTTATTAAGTTTTTGTTTTACGTTCATTGGGAAATATATATTTTGATATAAATTTATTTTGCAAATTTTTCTCTTCGAGCAATAAAAATTTATTTAAAATTAAAAAAATATTTGTATTTAGAGTCAAAAATTAATTGGAGAGCTCGATAAGAATTAAATTTTCGAATAAGAGTGCAGAAATATGCTTCTGATTCAGAATAACATAAAATACCTATATAGATCCAAAATCTATTAAAATATTTTGGTTTAATTTCCATGAAAACAATTTTAATGTTTAGTTTCAATGAAATGCTTTCGCTAATCTAATTTGATATCGTTCCTTTGTTTTTTATTTAACTCAATCATAAATATACAAACACATTATTTTTAAGGAAATTTCTTAAAATTTATTAAAATATTCACTTTTATCATTCACATTCGAAAATATTTGAGTTTGTGATGGATATTTTCCTCTATTTAGAAATCTTATATTTAGAAATAAATATATGGTTAAATTTGTTTTTATAGCGTTATATGGTAATCGTGCAACAATCAAATTTAAATGTTGTTGTGATGAATTGAAATTACTTTTATGTTTTTTCGCTTAGTACAAAAGAATCCAGGTCTTAAATTACACAGTACATTACACTAATATAAACTTACTACATTGATCTAATTTTATGTATATAGTATATAATTCAATTTATATTTTTATTGAAGAAGTATTTTGCTCTTTATAAGGGACGATTATAAAAAAATAATTTTGAAAGAGGGAACAATAAAATGCTTACATTATGTTAGTTCTGTTGATATCATTTTTCTACTTTTGTATCAAGGTGAAAAAAATATCATTATTTAGTACAGCTGAAGAAATTAGTAAATTTTCGGTGATTTAAATGAAAACTATAATTAAAAACTCAATTTCAGAAAACAGAGAATCATTTATGAATAGATATTTATAAAAATTTTACTAAGCTATAGACCCTGAAATTTTTCTATTAGACTATAGAGCTTGAAAAAATCAAACAGGACTCATATTTAAATTTTTCTATTACAAGATATACATGTTTGGTATTTTTAGTAGATTTTAGTAACTTTGAACATTAATCATTCTTATATTAAAGTTGGAAAGAATAATTCATGTTATATAATTAAGTTCTGCAATGGAGTATAAATGATATCTGCACCAAGCGAAACTGATAACTGAAAACAATTGTATGAAAATTTCTTAAAATTTCATCATATCTGCTACGGGGCCGATCATTTTTATCGCTTTTCATTATATAATTTGTCGCTCAATAAATCCATGGGATGTCTAATAAAACAATAACTTTTTTAGGAGATCTGTGACTTTTGCAATTGACATTGTCTCTAGAATGATGCATTCATTTCAATTCTTCTCCAATATCCAATTTCTTTTTAATAAAACTATTTATCTTTCATCTCAAAATAGGATATAATTTTGAATATCCTTTATTATTGTTATAATTGGTCTTACTTTTGGATGTTAGAATTAAGTCCATTTTCTTGCAGTATTTTTTTAGATCTGCAAACAGTAAGTAGTAATTGGAAGGTAGATCAAGGAAATACAAAGAATAAAATAGCAATTCAAAATGCTTTCAGTGAAATTTTTCTATCTTTGTATTTAACTTATGAGTGATGCAATATCTTGGAGACATTACTTTTGTCATCTTTATTTGGGGCTTCATTCCCACAATTTCTTCTTTTGATCTCACCAAAAATATAATCTTCGTTATTGGTTTCTTTCCTTAAGAAAATTAATAAATAAAATATCTGGCTCATCCCATAATACAAATATTAAAATCTTGGCAAATGACATTTGCCTTTTTAATAACTTTTTTGAGTTTTCGCTCGTTATTCATCTGACTGTAGATTTAATAGTGGCTTGAGGTAACAGATCTATATTTTATCCATTGTCATATACCGCATGAAGAAATCCTTTTATGACTTCAAGAAAACTTCAAACTGTATTGTCATTTATGGTCGACCGTGAACTAACGCAGTACCTGCTACGAACTCCTCTGTCTCATGGACAAATGTTCATGAAAAACGGCCAACCAGCTATTTTTTATGTTTTTAAGGTGTCAACTATATCAATTAATTTCAATTTACTATCAATCAAAACTATTTTGGAGATTTTTTATAATATTTTTTGAAAGAATTGTCAAATTTGGGTAACCAGATCGTTTAGCATTATCCGTATTCATACGACCATGTTTAAAGTCCTCGAACTACATTTCTGTTATATAGTTCTAATAATATTTGAAAATACATTTATTTGATTGACAACATGTGTTTTATCAATGCATTAAAAATCAACGCCTTATCAACAGAGGAAATCTGTATTTTTAAATTCTTTTAAAAATTATAACAGTAGCATGCCACACACATCACAGTCGATTGAGAAATAAGTGAAACATATTTATGAAACTTCAACATATGTCACTTGAAGATCAATACTTTTGGAGCATCATATGATTTTGTGTATAATGGCAACACATATGTCATCTTAGGAACGTATTTAATGATGTGTTAGTAAATTGTCTGCTCTCTGATTACTAAATACATGAATACTTTCAACTCAGTTTTTATGAAAAAGGATAGCACATATTTTTACTTATTTTTCTAACGTAATTTTAATTTTTTCTATTAAAAATACTTGCTATAAGATTCATCAAAATTTTGCTTTTCGAAGATCAACAAGATTTTACAGAAGCTTAGCAACATGGTATAAGTTGTCTTTCTAAAATTAAATAACGTCAAAATTAAAAATTGAAAATTTTTATATTTTTGGTACATAATTGATTGACTGTTGATTAAATATATTATGTCTTTAATTTTCATAAAATATGCTGAAAATTTCAATTTAATCGTTGTCATGCACAATGATATAAATAAATGGACAGAAATACACATCTCAGTTTAAGTAATTTTAAATTATTAACTAATGTTTTAAATAAAAACAAAAATGTTTATCTCATTTATCTTATAGCAAATAAACTATAAAGCATTACAAATTACATATAAAAGCTATAGGCTTCAAAGAACAAGAACCAATAATGAACAAGAACCAAAGAAAATCTTTGTATGAAATATTAAGATTACATTTAAGTATAATTAATTGAGAAAAAACAACTATGAAGAAAATAAAAGTTTTTTTTTATTAAAACTTAATTCCAAAATTTCTTTCATGAAACATTAAAATAACAATTAAAAAATTAAATTGAAAATGAAAAAGTTATGTATTGCACAAAATATATCATGGAAAAATTATTTTTCTATACATACAATTTTAGGAAGAGTAAAATAAATTTTTTGCCTAAGTAACTTATATATATATAGTTTGTAGAATTGTAAAATCTCAAAGTAATTTCTCAAATAATTCATTGTTGAGTCATTTATTAAAGTTACGTAATAATCAAAATTTATTTTTTTTCTTACCTGTAAACTGGCCCATACTTCTTTTGAAGTTTATCAAATCCTCTAATAAAATCTGATCCTAAAAATGGTAAGTAACCGACTAGAGGTAAATTCAACCATGGTCCAGGCGGCAAATTAAAATTCTTTTTCGGTTTATTTAAAAGCCAATGGATAAAACATCCAGCTGATAAAGCAACCACAAGTGAAGATGTAGCAAGATGAGTTTTAGCCCACAATAAAATGGATGATAGAAGGAAATTCATTCTGAAAACTACTAGGCTTTTTCTCAATTGAATGATTTCTAACTTTTATTTTCCAAGTTTTATTAAAATACTGAAATATGATTAGGGAAAATGAGTTATCTGATTCTTATCTACTATCCAAAGATTGGCCTCTTTTTTTTTAAAAAAAAAGATCCACTCTCAAAAGACTCATCCGGTAATATACGTTCCTTTGATTATTTATTGTTATCTTTTAGATAATTCATAAAGGACCATTTTATCCTTTGTTAAAAAATTGATCACTCAAATTACACAATTATGAATCTTATATTACTTTTTGTAAATCCTTTATTGATTATCACTAAAATTATCCAAGATTTTTTTCATAGATTATGTGTACTTATGAATAATTTATATAGCAGTTAATTTATATTGAGGAAATTAGCACGCATTTATAATTATTTTCGTTCAAATGATTATATTTGTATGCAAGTTATAAAATATTTTTAAGGTATATATATATATATATATATATATATATAATATTCATACAGATTCAAAAATAGTAACTATTGAAACTATGTTTCTCTTGAATGCTTATGAGTACTCATAAAAAATCACACATTATTAATATAAAAAGTATAAATTTTGAATATAAAATTCCATCATGATGATTAATAACACTCAATTTCTCTTATGGTGATAAAGTTAAAATGTCTTTGTAAAACAAATGAGTGATTTATTATACTCAAAGTGCTTTACAATGCCTAAATCGGGTTCTTAGTTAGTCTTTTGGTTCTTTAATTTTTGTCCAGAATAAAAGCTTGACTTTTTTCACTCTTGATTTATTCTTGGAAAAGTGAAAGAATTTCTTTCAAATAATTATGATTAAAATCATGACAAAATCATGAATTAATATTAGCTTTCATTTGAGGCCTTATTTCTTCGAATTGATCATAAAATGTTTACTGAAGAATATATTCACAATTAACGGAACGAAAACTGTACGGAAATATTATTTTGATCCATATTTATTACAAAGAGAATGCTTACATATCATGATATTTTTTAAAACAAAGCAATTATTTATCTACTACAAATGAAATAGTTTAATTCAAGTAATCTTTACTGATGAATGCATCAAGCATACCATTCTGAATTTCAAAATGAGATCCATGTCACTAGATCTGAATGCTTTTATATTTAGCTCTGATATTTTTAAAATATTAATTACGCGTATAACAAGGACAGAACAAATGAAGTGGTATATAAAAACCCCATATGCTTTTTTCTTATCGATATACTATTTTAAACTAAATATCTTATTTATCAACATAGTTTAACTGATAAATATTATTTCAATGTTTCACTTAATTTTGCATAATGGTTGTTTTCAAAACTATATAAGTTTATTTGCAGATAGATTTGGAAGAATTTAATAATTTTATTATACGAACTTACCTTAAAATGTCTGAAGAATGCTAATGCCTTATCGAATCAAAATATTTAAAATAAGATAAAATTCTGTAACTGAAACACATATATTTAAATCAAAAATAACACAAATTTACCTTCAAATTTACTTAAATACTTGAGTTCATAAATTATAATTTGTTTTCTTCTGTAATTAGGAAATCTTAAAATTATAATTTTAGATGGGAAAGTTTACGAAAATAATTATTTCTAATGTATTTCTTGTATTTTATTGTTATGCACTTTTATCTTTTTATTTTATTTTGCACTTAAAGCAAAATTTTCATTTTAATTAAAGAAGTACTAAACTGTATCAATGATTTTACATTTTAAATAAAAATATTGTTCTTTTTGTTTCCATTTTCATCAAAGGAAATGTAAAAACAAATTATTATTCCTTGAATTCAAGTTTTGATTAATTCTGCTAATTAAATTTATTTCTGTGTCTCATTTCTCTTAACCCAAAGAAATCTTTTCTCAGAAATTCTTTCTTCAAGATCAATGGAATTAGTTAAGATTAGAGACTTTATGGTTATTTATTAGTTACTTGATTAATGTTTCAGTTAATATTTCTGTAGTAATATTTTTAATAATGTATAAATAATTAATTAATACAAATTTCAAATAATAAGCTAAATTAAGAATATATTATAGTTATGGTTTGATACATGTGCAAAACATTTATTTGAGCTAACTTTAAAAAAATGTTTGTTACTTTTCTAGAATTTTCAGTATATTTAAATTATTTATTTTTGATGAAGAGGTGCAAGCAAAAGTAAGAACATGTGAACAATTGTAAAAGCTTCAAATAAATTGAACAAAAATTTAAATAAGCTTGCGATAAATAATGAAAAAGGTATGGAAAGCTTAAGAAACCATATACTTAAGTAATATCATAAGAAGACAATTTATATTAATGCTTCACGTTAAAAATTTCAACCAGAAATCAATTCCCATTTACCACAAAAATCCATAATTGGATCCATATTTGGTAGTAAAACTAGGTTTTTAGCTCTATTTTTAAAACAACTATCACATATTGCTGAAAAGACCTCGGATATTTATTCCCCAATGATTTAACTCATAATATATTAAGTGAAAATATGTTCCCACTTTTAAAACATATTTTATTTCGTATATATAACGTGAATTTTGAACTAAGCCTTTTTTAGTTTTAAATATCCTTATAATTATTATTACTAAATTATTAATTATTATTATTAAAAAATTAAATATTTCTATGATTTCACAAAAATATTAATTATTAGTAATTATATTTGAATAAATATAATAAACACCATTGAATGTTTTACAGATGATTTTAAGCCTAACAAAAATAAATAATATAGTCTGGTACCACTTAAAAAGGTAAATATACAATATATATATATATATATATATATATATATATATATA
>JAPDSC010029199.1:0-10871 GCA_026290005.1 Latrodectus geometricus | reverse complement strand
GTCACAAAATAGTGTAAATCTAGAATTAGAAACTGAGTATAGAATACTATCTCATCTATGTTTTCATGACAGAATAACTTTCACATCCCTTTCCATATGCAACGACAGGTAAAGTCAGTATGTGGGTTTTCATTTTTTAATGCTCTACGGTAAATTTTTGCATATGAGAGGGTAGTTAGACTAGAACTTATAGTTTAAAATAAACTTCAAACCACTATGAACAACCACATGGGATAAGAATCAAGTCATAAACAGTTGAAGTGAAGGGCAGAGCACTAATAATGTAATAATTTTTCCCGTTTCTTCAATACAATAATCTTATTCTTTTATTACAATTTAGAAGCATTTGAAATATTTTTATAAAATTATTCATTTCCAAACATAATAACCAAAAAATTTTTATATCTTGTTTAATCACTAAAGAGTAATAAAAATATAATGAAGGCAATGTTTACAAAAGAAAATAGATAAATATAATTATTTTATAAATTTTTTGTATGAATTAATAAATACAATTTAAATACATTCTTCAAATAACTTCTCATTACAAAATATGAAGAAATATTTATTTGAATATGTTTCTGAAGAATAATTATATATGAATTGAATATTAATCTAGTTCTTTTACCTGGATTATCCAACATATAATCATAATCTTTTCTACTCTCATCATCTTTCAGCACCTAAAGGAGAAAAATATTAGTGAAAATTTAAACAATAAAAGTTTGTAATATTGATGCAAGTAATTTAACATACCTCATATGCAGTGGCAATTAAAGTAAACTTCTCAGATGCTTTAGTTTTTGCTTTTTCCTAGTAAAAATAGAAATATTAATTCATCTACCAATGAATATTTATTGGAACATTAGAAAAAGAAAATATTTCCTACCGTTTTATGCATATCTGGATGGTATTTTTTCGCCAATTGACGATACATTTTTGCAATATCGGCCTAAAAAAATATCCATAATTTTACAATAAAATATGATGTAACCTTTTATAAGAGCATCTAAGATTTTTTAGAATTAAATAATCAAGTTTCAATTATTGTTAAAAAAAAATCTATGAAAATTATTTTGAAATAAAATTATTTTATGAGTTATAAACTTAAATTTTATTATTAATTATAAAAATTATGTGAAATGTAGTAATTCAAAGAACTAAAATTTTTTATTCACATATCTACTCCTATCTTCTTAAAACATTTTTTTACACAACAATCATGATTACAAATTTTTATAAAAATGTGAGTTTAATAATTTACTATAAATTAGAAACTAGTTTTTCTTAAATGGATTTTATAAAACATCCTTACGAATATACAGAAAAATAATTTGTTAAATCAAGTGAAATGATAAATTTCAGTGTGATTTATTACTACATTATTTCAATTATTTTGGAAAATTCTTAACACAAAATATAAATTTGTTCAATAAATAATTGTTTTTAATAATCCTCATTTAGATCACAGAATAAACAATAGAATTTAAATTAATTAAAAAACGTTTATTTTCCTGTAAAAGTAAAGATATTGTGGAATTGTATTACAAGAAAATTTATGTAAATAAAATAAAACATTTGGAATTAAATGATTTACTTTACTAAATAACTACATTTCCCTTTATTTTTCTAGTCAGAAAAAAAAAATATAACTCAACGCACCAAAAAAAAAAAAAAAAAAAAAAAAAAAAACCCAACACAATGTGTGGTTTGTTTGTCACAAGTCATTTTTTGCTCATGAGTACTAATTAGACCAGAACGTATGATTTAAAATGGTTTGAAGACAATAACAAACATTCAAACCCAAGGTGGAATTTGAATTCACAAACTGTTGAATCGAAGGCAAAATCGCTAACCATTCAGCTTCCAGCTTGGCAATCAACACGACAAAACACATTTACAAAAAGTTTCTTTAAAAAATAAGTAATTAAAGTTCTAGAAGCTAACCTGACTAATTTCAATTTAAAAATCAGATAAATGCCAGTCCTTTAATTGGTTAAATTATTTTGGCCTTCTGATGCAGCATGATTTTCACCTTTTTCCAAAGTTAAAGATTTTCATGTCTGAGATTTAAAATTGATGAAGCAGATAATTTTGGTAAGGGGGTAAGGAATTTGTGATCAAAGGGTACAATTGAAATATCATGGTTGAAGAGTACAGGATATTATAATTATTGCAAATGTTTTCGAGTACTAAGCTCTGCCAAAAGAAAGTTTTGGTAAAAATTTGGTTCCAAAAATTCAACTATTTTTGAAGAAGAATCTAATATGTAACAAATATATTTATCAGACTGTTCTAATTCAATCTTGCTTATGTTTAATTGAACATAAGCCCATGCTTTTTTAAACATAAACATGGGCTTATGTTTAAAATGAGATTTTTTTTCCCGCGATTGATGAGAAGGTGAATTTTATAATCTAAAATTGCTTGTAATATAAATTGAAAGAAAAGTATTTATATTCAAAAGAAACAATTTTTTTTCTCAGCTGAAATATTTCTCTGTTGCATAAATCTTAATTTTGTATTACACTCATGTCATTTGATATAAAATTATTTGATTTATTTCATACAAAATTATTTTATACATATTATTCTCTAATTGGTTTTAGAATTAAAATAATATTTTACACTTTATATTTAATTAAAATATCTTTGCTAATACTAGTATTTTATTTTATGAATATTTTAAATTTTTAACTTTCAAAAAATAATAATCAGAAATCAGTTATCAGGCATATTTTCTTAATGTAAATTAAAATTTCATTAGCATGCTCTTAATCAAGACAATTTATAGTTTTTATTTTAAATTATAAGAAATATTAATAAAAACAATCATATATATTTTGTTAAAAAAAATAAAAAAAGTGGATAACAGTCTGTATGAGGATTTATTTGTACATGTACTGGAAGCATATTTAACTAAGCAGAATATCATATTTAATGACATTAAGAGGACAGCCTATTTCTCATTCCAATATTAGTTACTTCTATATTTTTTTATCAAGACTATTTCATTTACTATATTGTATGCATTAATGAAAGATATAAACAAAAAATTGTTAAAAATTCAAAACATATATTAATACATAACAAACTTTAATTTTTATATATTAAAAAATTTGATACATTAAAATAAATGTGAAGTTAATAGTTATCTTAGATCACACTATTATTTCAATAATAAACAGAAAATTGTATAATCTTTTTACTGATTTCAATATTATTTTCAAAAAAGTTAATATAGCTTGTATAAACTTAGATTAAATATGCATTAAATGAAACGACAACATAAAATACAAAGGAATTGTTTGATTCTTTAAAAAAAAAATTTAAAAGTATGATAATCACTAAGATTTTAATTTTATAATTTTTTCATTCCTTTTTCCTTGTAATTTTTTTTTCTTTTGTATACAAAAAGCAAATGATTTTGCCTTCAAATAAACCAGTTATTTTCCTAATAGTTATATTCTTATTTGTGGCAAGTATTTACCAAATCTTGCACTATGTTTATCAAAATCATACGGAATAGGAAATCCATACTCAACTACGAAGATTACTTTTCAATTTGCTTATGACACATTAAGTTCTACTCTCACAAATGACCACCAAAATAAAAAAAAGGTATTAAAAATGAGAATTTAGCAACAAATATTCATATGCATTAAAGAATCTAGTTTCTGTTCCACTGTAAATAAGACAGGGCACATTTCTTAAAAAAAATCATATCTAATACATGTTAAAAGCTATTAATGAAATAAAAGATTACTTTATTTTTAACAAACTTAAAAAAACCATTAAGTTCTTTGAACAGAAAGAGAGTAAATTACTTTAAACATGAATGTGAGTAATTGCATAGTAAATGACAAATTAAATTAATAAAATGTTTTACATAGATTAAACAACACATCTATACCTTTGATGCATCTCTATCAACACCCAATACTGCAAAATAAAAAAATTAAAATGAATTATTTTTAAAAAATTTAAAAATTAAATTATTACTTTTATAGGATTTAAGTAACTATAATAATGAAACCGAACCTGAATAACAATTATGTTTCCCGCAATACAAGCCATCTATAAGACCAGAAACTTCTCTACCCAAAAACAATACCAAAGATAACAAAATTAAAATTTTCATAGTTAATTAAAATTTAATCTATTTGGCATTAAAAATAATATTGTGATCAAATTGAAAAAAGCTACTGGCAGCTCATTAAATCACATTTTTCTAAATAATAAATAATTTGTTTTGTGACAGATAAAGGAAATACATAATTTAGAATATTGAACTGCAATAGCGCAAAAATAAATTCTCAGCCAAATGCAAACATAAATATTTGGCGAACACGTATTTTTTTCCAGTGATGAGATGTTTCAGACCGGCTGTCTATTTCTTTCTGCCAATTCGTCATCTTCTTAAGATCGTAACCAATCGCTTTTGTAGAAATGACTTTGCGCTTCTCACCCAATCAGCGATAAGAGAGAAATGATGACGTCACAAACACCTTTCCTGAAAACCTAGAAATTGGAAATTTGAGATTCGTTAATCATGTGATCGAAGAAGGCCATTTTATCACTGCATTTTTCTTTTCTAATACGCATTCTTCATTGTCTTTACGGATAATTTGTATAACAAATAATCATCATCTCAAAGGATCCACAAAACAACACTGTTTAATTGCTTTTTTAAAATTTATTTTTGATAATAAATAATTATTATCTGCAAAATATTTGTTTGATTAAATATTTAGGAAATATTAGGTAGAATAGTTTACTCACATATATTTAAGAATCAATTACTGATTTTTTCATCATAATGTTATAGTTTTTATCACAGTTTATCGGTATCATCCAAATACAAATAAATATATTCCTAAAAGCAATCAGAAATATTCATAGATTTTGTAAATAATTTCAAGAACTACTAGCAACTAGGTAATTATATTTAAGAGAAATTATAAAAAAATTATTTTAATTATCATGTAAAAAAGATTAGTTGCTCATTCAATTTTGACTATCAAGTCTTTGATTGAAGTACAGTTTTCTAAGACATATATCATTTTAAATTTGGGGAATATATCATGCATACATTTTAAACGGCTGACTAGCTAAATTACTCGATATAAATCCTTGTGATTTTCAGTTGCAGATGTTTTTAACCACAACATTAAAATAATGGGAAAAAATTCTTAAAGCAAAGATGTGTAGTTAATGAAGCGGCGAAATTAAAAGCCAGAAAAGTTTGCAGTGGCTCCCTTATTCATGAGTTGCTTAATAATGCTTTGAAAAATTTTAAACACGCCAATAATAAAAAAGAAAAATAAGGGTTTAGAGTTTCGACGAAATAAAAATTTACTTTTCTTAGATTTTTTTTTTATTTCATTGCAGTCATGTTTACTAACGATATCGAAACTTTTTTTCTGATTGAATTTTTGAGGGCCTGATATCAGTTGCATATATTTGAAGTTTCATTTATATTCCTTCTTTATAATAAAAGTTACCAGTTCACTCAGTAGAAAAGAATATCTGAATATCATCAGTTGAATTTTTGTTTTATTATATTTAAAGTTATACATCTTTTATTTCATAATATTCTTTTATTTTTTTAATTCTCATATTCTAGAATTTCATAAATTTTGAAAAGGATAAAACAAAATGTTTTTACTATTTATGACATATGAGAAATACACCCACACACACACATATATATATATATAATTTGTGCACAAAAATATATATTAATTAAAAGAAATGTCCTTATGAAATCTCTTTTGTTGATTATTTTTATTTTCCATTTTTAATTAAACGTATTTTTAAATTATTTCTTTAACATGTAGCAAACAAGGAAAAATAAGGGGCTATAATAACATTTATATAATTAAAATTATATAAGATTCAAATTTGTGTCATTAAATTTGAATCCTATGCTTATAAAAAATAAATAATACCTAGCTTGAGTTAAAAAAATTAATTGATTTGAAAAGGAAATTTTGTGCTATTATAAGTTTAGCATTGTTTGTTCATATATAGTTAGATCAGTTTATATACAGTCCAGTCACATTAATGTGACCACCCGTACTTTCAACGTCGACGTTAAATAACCAATTACAAAAGGCAGATGGCAGCACAGCGCAGTTGAGCATGTATAAAGAGTGAGCGAGGACTTCGGAAAACATTGCAATCATTGGCGTAATGAAGAAAAGGAATGATTTATCTGACGTCCAAAATAGCATGATCATTGGTTTTCGGATAAAGGGGAAGAAGCATTTCCGAAACGGTTAAGCTTATGAACTATTCATGTGCCACCGTGGTAAAAGTATACCATGCATGGCATAATGTTACTGCCAAAGTCAGCGACGTGGGAAATTCAATGTACCACGGGCTATAAATGACAGAAGTGAACAATGGCTGTGAAGATGTGTTAGGATGAATAAACGTGCTACCGTTGAACAATTGACTACCCAGATGAACCAATGGGCTACCAACAGTATCTCCCAAAGTACTGTACAGTGAACTTTGCTGCGTCTTGGCTTCTGAAGTAGATCCTTGGTTCATACAACTGTGCTGACTGCTGTTCATCGGTGAAGAAGGATGGAATTGACATGCATTTGAACTTCCACTGAGTGATGATAGATACTGTTTTCGGATGGTACTGTACAGTTCACGTTTTATGCTTCATTGATTTATAACACATTTTATGCTCCATTGGACAGATGAAAGTTACAACTTTCATTTTCATTTTCAAACTTCATTCAAATTTCATTTTCAACAACAAGAGCAAAAACTTTACAACCATTGTATAAGTGCATATATCAGTTTTCTTAACTGAAGATTCTGAGGTGTGAACCATATGTCCCGGTAAAGCGGTCAGGCTAACTCGAAACTCCCTTTGTTTAGTTTCCAAGCATGCTTAATACCCAATTTTATGGACCCAATGAAGGAATGGAAGTTTGAGTTGACCTTTCCCACTTCGAGGATAGAACCTTGTATCTGTGCGGCGGGAACACGAAACGCTACTATTACGCCACATGACTTCTTTTGCACTACTTGATTTTGGAAATTCAATTACTTAAAAATGAAATTTCTTGAAATTTTACATTTATTAAATAGACGTGATAATTAAAATTAATATTTGAAAAACAAAAAAGAAAAGAAAAAAAAAAAAGAAAAAAAAAAGAAAAAAAAATACATGCTATTAAAAGACGAAATTAATGAGATATTTTAAAGGTAAATAGCTCAAACCTTCAATTCAACAAATCGTGGATTCAATTTCTAAGATATTTGTAATGGTTTGCGATCCACTTCAAACTGTAGATCCGGTCAAATTAAGTAATATAAAAAGTATTGATAAGGCAAATTAATCAATATAATAGATATATTTTACAAAAATGGTGAGAATAAGCATAATTAAATTTTTGAAATTACAAATCGAATTAAAAATATATGTTAATATAGCTCTTTTTCCTAAAATCTTACATGACAACTTGAGAAGTCATTTGTCAGACTTTTGTCAGTTTATTTCCTGTTCGAAGTAGAGCCCTTAAAGAGACAAAATTGTAAGCTGTTAAATTTCTAAGAATTAAAAATTTGTGAATATATTTTGGAGATTTTGAGGTACTAATATCAACCAATCATGTTTTGATTAATGAATTCTTTGTTTTATTTATATGAAGTGAAGTGAGTAGAAACAGAAATGCGAAATAAGGCATTTTTCTGGTGCTAAATTCATCAAAAATTATTTCTTACAAAATAGGATAGAAAGTATTAAATGAAATGTATTAAATGAAATGTATAATAATAAAATACAAATTACCATTTAAAAAAAAAAGTAAAATTTTGTTTCTCGTTATTATTAGAAAAAATATTAGCTTTACTGCTCACTTATTATTTTCGTTACAAATTTATAAATTTATGTATGGACCCAAATATTTCCAGAGAAAAAAAATTCTGGAATATATCTTTTAAGCTAATATGATTAGTATGTGCGTGAAATTGCTTTCTTTCTTTAAATAAAAGGAACTCATTTCATTTCAGTTCATATAAAGTAATATGTATTGTACCTAATAAATACGAATTATTGAAGAAAATGGTTAACTCTTTCTTAAATATATGTGAAACACCTTATGTTTTAATGAATTCATAAGCACTCAATTATTTTAAGAATATAGTTAAAAAAATAATATTCGGTACTTTTAAATAGTAAAAATTTTATAAAAATACTCAATATATTTTTTTAAAAAAAATTTTACAAACTTATACTCTTCGTCAAATATTAGACTTTCATTTAATTTAATATAAAACTTCTTATTTTTCGACGGTTTAAGTTTCGTGTATTAATCCTTACTACAAAGATGAAGTTTATTCGAGTCAAAGTATGTTGTACTTAGAAGAATGTTGTACAACTTGTTCATTAAGTTTTTATTTTCTATATTTAAAATCTATAAAAAAAAAACTGTTAAAATGATTACACTGTTAAGAGAGTTTTCGTATGTCAAGAAATAATGAGATTTAAATTATCGACAACAATAAAAAATTCCATCAGCCAATCAGAGACTTTTGGAAGCCTGAATGGAATTCTAATTTAAAAGCTTTCCCTGGAAAGAATCCTGGAAGTTGCTCATTATTATTCGTATTTAATTCTGATATTAGGATCTTGGAGTATTTACTCTATTCTGTTGCCACTTGCTATAAGCTATTTCTTTATTTCCTTTGAAATTTAATTTTTTTTATCATTGTAAAATAATTTTGAATCAGTGTATTAGGACAAGTCTAACTTTTTTTTTTTTTAAAGTATCTACAATTTATTCATTCATTTAAAAGAAAAATATGTAAGATAGTGTTCCTTAATGTGGAACATTGTAAACTTAGATACTTACACAAAACGCGATTCAGTTTTTTAAAAAATAAGCCTTTTAAGTACACACAAACATTAGAAGTGTTGTTATTAATAGTTTTATGTGTGTGTAAGACTAATTTAAATAATCAAAAAAATTTAGATCGTACTAATTACGTTTATTATATCAAAGTATAATCTTTTTTCATGAAAAATAAAATGTAAGTATTATGCTTTTTTTTAAAATCTAAATGCATTACAAAGTCAATTTTGGTTTTGTTTATTGATTTTTGTTTTGTTTGTTCCTGCAAATATTTTGTTATTGTTCCTGGAAATATTTTTATTGTTACTAAATTGAATGGAAACACTCAAAAAAAAAAAAAAAAAAAAAAAAAAAAAAAAAAAAAAGATAAAGAAAAACATATCTTGAAAAAATTGTTCTATTGAAAAGTTGGCTATTTCTAATATTCTCTAGTTTTCAAGCATAAATAAATATACAATTTTCTTTGATATGTTGTGAATCATTTGAATATATTGTTTGAAACGCAATAAAATTTTATTTTTCTTGTTTTTACCAAATTGATTACAAGTTATTTCGAAACAATTCTTGGAAAAAGGAGGTAATACCTATATCATCTTTAAAAAAAACTATACCACTGAGCTTTAAAAACACACGCACTAGATTCTCTTAACTTTGAAATTTTGTTGAAACAGAGAATAAAATTGGTGTATTTGTTTATACTTAACAAAATTTTGCTTTGTGTTCGCTGTTGTATAAGCTATGAAAGAAAATTTATGTACAGGAATAGAAGATTTACTCAACAAGTTATTTCTCGAATTATTTTTTTTTGGAAACTTAATGAATTTACATAAATATTTACACTAGTTTTTCTCTTTACTGTTAAATTCCTTTACAAGCAACGGATAATTTTCCAATTTCTTGTATTAGTTAATACTGATTTATTTTATTAAATTTAGAATTTAGAATTAAATTTATAAAACTACTTAAATTCTGAATGAAAAATTTACTGTTTGATTAAAAAACAGTTTTTTTTAACACAATATATTGAAATTATTGTTAAATCTTCAACCAAAATATCAAATAATCATTATATTCCAAATTTTTGTACAGTAGAGTATGCTATGGAATTTCGGTTGTCGATTTCATTTCCATCACACTGTCATCGCTTTTATTATTAATAAAATAATTTGTAAAAATTTTTTCTGTAAAATATATGATAATTTCCACTTAATTTGCAATATCCATTTAATGTTCTAAAGTATATTTATCATCATAATACAAATTTTGTTTCAATTATTCTAACATAGATGTGAGATTTTTGCTAAGTTTTTTTATAAAATGATCTTGATAGCGAATTATCTATTCGAAAAAAAAAAAATAAAATAAATAAATAAAATATGATTATCTCAGAGACTAACTTTAACCCTTCTTTGCATGATTTTTTCTTTATTGGTGAAATAAATCAAGTTGATATAATTCATGTTCAAAATTAAAGGAAAAATGGTTAAAAAATCTTAGTATATATTTATAGTATAAATTTAGCAAAAAACAATATTCTAAAAATTTCCATCATCATCCAAAGTTAGATCATTAGCTTAGTACTAAATAGAAATAAAAGAGGAAAATAACAGAAACACGTGTTACAAACCTTTCTTCCACTCATTTTCAATTTTTTAGCAATAGAAACTCTAATATAATAAAACAAAATTATAAACGAAATCATACGTTTATTGCAACTACAACAAACAGCGGAATGAGACAACTTTAAGCACTGATAATGACACTTGTTTATTTTTGACAGCTATGTTTCTTTTTATGCGATGGACATTAAAAAGGTATCCAAACACGATCAACTTAAAGTGAACTTGTTCTTTTATATAATTTTTGGGCATTATAGGTTATGATAGAAATTTCCACCATTATGCAAAGAAGGGTTAATTTCTAGAAGAAACGCCGTGATGAGATAACCTGTGCAAAAATTAAGTTTTCAGCGGCGCGACGTTTACGTACACA
>JAPDSC010029197.1:9123-20321 GCA_026290005.1 Latrodectus geometricus | reverse complement strand
TAAAAAAATATATATTTACCGTTGAGCTGACTAATGGAGGGGGGGGGGATGAAGTGACCTAATTTCGATAGAACGATCTTGTTCAACGAACTTTTAGATTTAGTTGAAAAAGTTTTGATTTGCCGTTTCTTTTTCTATCACTACTTAGTATGACCACCTGTGTTTTTCCCCATAGGAATACGAAAAACCAATTGAATCTTCCAGGAGTAATTAAATAGGTGATTTCTATTATATGACAATTATTTATTGATTGCTAGTTCTGCACAAGGTTAGTTTAGGTTATGACAGACATTTTTGAAGCTCTATGCTTATAGCTCACATTGAAGAAGATTATTTATTTAATAATTAAACACACATGCTCTAAGTACACGTTATAGGGTAGGCAACCATTCACATAAGGAAAGGACAAAGATAGGAGAGAGAGAAAGTACATCCATGCTCGAACGGGGATTCGAACCAAAGAACTCCCTATCCGCAATAAGGCATGGTGACCATTAGACAGGGTAAGCGACTTCTGCTCAAAATTATTCTTTTGGTGCCGAAAGCTAGGTATATTAGACAAATGTTTCAATCTCAACAAAATTATCATATATTGCTTGTTTTATACAGATAGTAATTAATGTATCATCATTAAAAGTAAATATTTTTTGAGAATGATGAATAGTCTTGAATTTTAAGTTTAGATTATGATGGATAGCAGCCACGTCATTTTAAACCATTGTCAAGTCACGAGGTGGATATCCGAGCTGGCATCCTTCTCTCTTTGCTGTACCACACTAGTATAAGCAATTATACTTTTGATGTCATAAGCTGGCCATGATAGTTTTCGTTTATTCAGATATTGAACACATTGTTTTTAAACACGAAAGCCACGTCTTTCCACCGCCAGGCTTTCTGTAACTTTCTTATTTTTGTAACAGTATTTGTATTTGATTCCAGAATATATTCTGCGTCTTTCATTGTTCATAGTATTCTTCTACTAAATCTGACTATATATTTGCTTTCACAGACTTCATCTGCAGTTGAAGATTTACAACGGAAAATATCTTTACGTGGAGATATTTCTTTTGTTATCTTTATTTAAGTTCACTTAAGTCAGGGAATATGCACATTAAGTTTTAACTCTTGTTTTTTGCTTAAAGTTTTCAAAAATAATTTATAATTCAACTCACAAAAGAAAGAATTAATTATTGCAAAAATGGAAATGTATTATGGTAAAACGCGCTTATTAAAGTTTACCCAAAAATAAAGTTATCTGATAAAAATATACTTATAAAAATCAGCTTGTAAACTAAAACTGGTTTTACAGCTAGATTTCTTTCAAACCTTTAGTAATCCCATATGACCATACTTATTATGTTGTAAATGAACACAAAATCCGATACTGAAAATTTAAAGAACTGTCTATTGTTTCTAAAAATTCAGACTATGAAATTCAAAAATTATCAAACTGTATTCAACAATATAAAATACAGATTATAAGATACAATATATATCATAAGAATTAATTGTTCTTTCTCTTGGGAAACTTGGTTTTCCAGACTTAGAGAATTTTTTCTCTTTACAACTCATTGCCTCCCGAAGTTCAAGCTCCGATGGTGTGGTTAATGAAAAATAAATTGTTCCCTCGAGTGCATTGACAAAGAAACATTAAACGAAACTAATTAAATTAGCTGCAATCATGTTTAAACGCTCCAGTTTTTTGAAGAATACCGAAGAGATGCACTATACTCTCATCTGTCTCATACTTCAACGACTGCTTTTCCACTAGGTTGAACAGCCCTCATACCGGCAGGGGGCGCTCGTTACGAAAAATATTCTCTTCCGCATCACCAAAAGAGAAGCCAATTGTTTATACAAGCTAGAAAAAAAACAAAGTTACTTTGTAAGCAAAATCATGTGAAACATAATTAAACAATAAAGAAACATAATTAAACAAACCATAATATAATTTATAAAAAGTTTTTACAGGGTTTTCAAAATCAATTTGAATGGCTGTCTTTAAAAGCTAAAATATAGTTTTTTCATAGTTTTAGAGCAAAGAAATGCATATTTGAGATAAAATTATTAGTATTTTATATGATAACTCGTAATTTATGTTATGAAAATGAAACTTTATTTTTAAAATTCTACACATGTGGTAAATTAAAGAGTATATATTAAACTATATGTGCCAAACTCGAGTAAATATAACAGTTTTATGCTCTAAAATATCTTGTGCACAGTACAATATAAATTAGCATGTTAAATACCGTGATTTAAACATCCTTGCCATAAAAAAATCTTCGAATCATTATTTCTCAGTGACTTTTTTCCTTTTATTTTCTTTTACATTTCAGTTTTCTTGATTTTAGTGAACAAAACAGCTCATGTTTTTTATGCTTTTTTTACTATTTAAACCTGAACAATGGATTATTTAGTAGCAGTGATTAATGTCCATGCCCTTTCCCTTGAAATTGAACCTATACTCATTTGATAGTAAAGAAAAATCGTTAAATCTAACTAAGTTCAGTGATTAATCACAAAACAAGGATTCAGCAAATCACATATATTTTGATCCTTCTGCTCCTTTTGTATCCACCATATTCTAATATATATATATATATATATATATATATATATATATATATATATATATATATGCACTTACCAGCTGATCGTAGCTTCCAGTGAAAGACGTGAACTTAGTATTTGAGAACAGTGAGATTTGGAGGAATGACGATAAATACTATTTTTATTATATTAATTATTATTTATCAATTTTTATTTAAAATAGTGTTTTTCGCTTCAAAATAAGTGCCAGGTCCATTGTTGAGGTAGAAAGTGTTACCAATATTTCATAGTTTCTATTAATTACATCACGGCATAAATTAAGGTATGAAATCAGCATTATTTACTGTTTACATTAATTACAAACACTTCAATCATATTTTTAAATAAAGCAGCCTCTGGTTTAAGCTAGCCCGGGACTAAATAATTTGATAGAAGTTTCTGTGGAATTTTTGCAGCTATTCTTAATTTAATTCTAAGCAAAAATTCTGTGAATAAATAGGATAAGTATTTTTTATAATGCTTTTTCCTTATGATCTCTAAAAATATTAATAAATAAATAATGATCATGGGAAATAATTTGTTTTATACTTTGAAAATACTAGTAACTAAACGCAATTTTTGATAATTTTTCTAGTTTCATTAAACTTATGATAAATATGTGTTTTGCGTTTTTATTTTTGTTAATTGTTTGACTGAAACTTCCGTTTATTTTCATTGTGTTTTTATATTGGTTGTTTTATCTGTAACAAAGAAACAATATTTCTCTAAAAATCAAAATGGATGGAATATTCATGGAATTCATTTCTTATTTTTCAGTGCAAATACTCAAATGGAAAACAGCGTCACACCTGTTTACCTGGCAGCTCAAGAGGGACACTTAGAAGTACTCAAGTACTTGGTACTGGTCGCTGGAGGATCTCTGTACTTGAGAGCGAAAGACGGCATGGCTCCCATCCATGCTGCTGCTCAAATGGGAGTACTCAAGTGTGTTAAATGGATGGTGAGGCACATTTTATTTAATAATAAAACAAATAATGTAATTTAAACCAATCTTAAAGAAAGTGCACAGTTATTGTTTTATTGTTTCAGCAACTTAAAGGTAAACAAAGAGTAATTTTTTCTTCATATATTCAGTGATGTGGAAAAACGTTTGTTGTCTGAAAAATTGAGTTTATTTGAAATCCGGAAATAGATGATCTGAGTATAAAGATATCAGCTTTATTTAATTTTCATTAAAATAGTTTTAATATACGATCTTGTTTATTTTAAAGAGAAATGAAGAGACTGACTTTTATGATGTTTTAATTCCTTATTATAAAGAAGGTAAATTGCCTTTTAAGTTGTTCTAAGAAATTTACATTGAATAATAATAAATAATAATTACCTTTTCCTTTTAAGTAATTGCTGAATAATTATTTAAAATACAGTGAAAGAAAATAGTAATTGATTTATTTATTCGAATGAAAATCAGCATCGGTCGAATGGATTTTTTGTTGACACTTAACTATTTAGAAGAGAAAATTTACAAAATAATAAGTTTAAATAATGTAAGGAAAAAGAGTTAAGTTATAGTATGTATAAAAATGATATTTAAAAGAAAGTTAAAAAAAAAATTAAAGAATTTAATTTTTTCCTAATTATAATATTTATGGAAGTATTCATTGAATCTGTATTGACAATAGACATAAATTCCGTTTAATCAAATACATACATATCACTTATGTGTGATTAAATGCTAATGAAGAGTTTGATTAATTTAGGTCTTTACATATGTATTCGGGTTCTCTTAGGAAGCATGTTTCTTAAAAGAAAAATGGAAAATAATGTCTCGAATTTGTTTCGAGGAACGAATATCTTGTTTTCCTCGACAGCTTTATAGATAAGAGATTTCATTAAATTAGCACAATAATTATTACCAGCAATATATATGCTTTCCATCCTTTATAATGTTGTACTTTTGACTAGAAAAATGGATGCATAACTATTATCATCGTGACAGAGAACCGGTTTGCATAATCTCTCAGCTTCCTGTCACGACACAAAAGCAAGTGTATGTAAACAGCTGTGATTGAACTCTGTAATTACAGGCAATAAAGGAGATTTATATAGATAAATGATAGTTAGTCCGAAGTATATACGAAGCGACATTGTCACTTACACTGAAAACAATTCTGCCGTGTTACCTTGATATTTTCGGGGCTGTTTAAATTTATCTGATTTGGAAGTTTTATGCGCTGTTTCCTTTAACTCCCAAAATTTATTTCCAAGGTTAGAATCAACAGGGTTGTAATTATATTATTTACATTCCACATTTTCCCAAACATTTGAAATTTCTTTTTTTAATTTTTTGTTCTTCTAATGTCAGCCTGTTTGTCGTTTCAGAAAATACTTTCCGAGAATACTGTAATACGGAAACATCTGTCATAATGTGTTTAAAATATTTTTTATACAAAATAAATGCTTTTTAGCTGTTTTCAATGGAAACATATTTGAACAGGTGGAGGAGCAAGCCATCGATCCAAACCTCAGGGACAACGACGGGGCGACGCCGGTCCACTTTGCGGCCAGTCGTGGTCACTTGGAAACTTTGCGGTGGCTGTTGAAACATGGTGGCCGTATATTGCTGGACAAACACGGCAAGAGTCCTTTGAACGATGCCGCTGAAAACGAGCACATGCAGGTAAGTTGTGGTCTATTTGTTTTGATTTGTGGCTTAATTTTATTTGGCATATATATCATAGAATCACTCTAGAATAACTAATAACTTGGCGAGTGTGTGTGATTAAATTGATTGAACTAAATTGATTATTCATATATCATTTATAACTTTTGCTTGTTTAATAATAATGAACATTATATAAGATTAATAAATAAAATTATATCTAAAAATTGCCAAGGAAAACACTCTATTATTGACTTAATATTCGTTATCAAAATTGCATTATATATCTTTATTGAAAGGCTTTTTGAAATTTGTACCTTTCTGTTTAATACATTTAAACAATAATTTTCATAGGAGAATGCAGTTTTCTTAGTTTGCTCTTCTTTTTTCAAAACAATAAAATAATTTTCTAAAATGGAGCATTTTTTAGATAAATCGATAAAGTGGCCTAAAGGTCCAGCTGTCTTTTTGTATTATTCCAGAATGAAAATGTGCCTAATAAAGATAATTAAAATTTTATTTTGTAACCGAAACAATAGACAAATATAAAACAAGATATAAGAATAAAAATCATAAAATCAAATATTTGTTACTCGCTATGAGTAATAGTATTACATAGTAATTTTGTTTGGAGTGATACTAATAAAGTGTACAATGGCCTTCTGTCACGTAAATTACACCATCGCCATAATAGTTACAATTTATGATAATTTCTAAGACAAGGTAATTTATAAGCTTAAAGCAATTAAGTAAGTTATTGTTCAATTGATATGCTTTTAGATGACTATTTCTACTGACGGAAGCTAATAATAATAATAAATGCCCTATCATTTTGAAACAACCAAATTGGTAAAGTTGACGATTGACCTGTCTCTCAATTGCAATAAATGGCTATTTGATGCCACAGAGATTTTAATTTTTATATGATCCCTCACAACGCGACTTCTTCGATGACATTAGATATCGAACCTTCTATTTTTTTACAACTTGTTTCTTTATCTAACTTCAACATCTTCCAAGTTATTTAATTATGTAAAATTGATATTGTTTTCAGAAAACATTAGAAAAACTGGTTCTTTACTTTTGTATAATTTAAAAACCAAAGTAGTTAAATCCATTGCTTGATACTTTCTACTTTTTGTAAATTGTGATGATAAAATTTAAGATGAAATAAATAATGTTTCTTCTTAAATCTTAAGAGGTGGTTTTTTGGCAGAACATATCGCTAGAAATCAAATTTCATATACCTTTCTGATTAAAGTAATAAAGAAGAAATTTCAGTGATTTATGTACTAAAACAAACATTAATTATCTCAATTTTTATTTTGTAGACTTAATAGACTCATACAGACTCCAATAAGCGAAAAATGTACATTAAAATAAAATTTTAACGTAGCATTGGTCGCAATGTCAAAAATAAATTAACGAAAAGAAAAGAAGAAAAATATAAATGAAATTAACACATTTATCTAAATGTTACACCTTGTTGGAATATTTCTTTCGAAATTTTTTTCCATACAAATTAATTGTCGAGATACTATCTGACAGAAGTGTGTTAAATTATTTATGCTGGCAATCTAAAGATAAAAAGAGCGTTGTATATTTGCCCACAGCAAACAGCTACAACTTTGAAATTGATGGACATCTTTTAGTTCTTAATTGAGTTTTAGCTGTGAAAAACAACACTTCTCAATGCCAGAACAACCATTAAAACGCCATCAGAAGACAAAATGGCTTCGAATAAATTAATGGTGCCTTTTACCAGATCGTGAATTGAAAATTTAATTTTGATTTTTGGCGACAATTCCTGATTTCGCCCAAAAGTTAATGGCATTCAACTAATTTTTTTTATTTCGCTATGGGTGCTTGCCTTAAATGGATATTTTTGAGGTCACTGATTTTGAAAGGAATTCGCTACACCTTTCCTTTTAAAACTGCTCATCAAGGTCATGTCGAATACATCGTTCAGATCCTCATCAACTTTCTAATCGATACTCGGTTCGCCAAAAAGCAGCGATTGTACCATTCTGTGACCTAACAATTGTCCTGATGGGCGTTGGGTCGCCATACTTTTAATTGGTGATGAATGTAAACATTTAAACTTGTGTTTCGCTTTTCTACTTGGCGAAAAAGCACAAAAGAGGGTAGTTGCTTTTCAATGGATCCTGACACGCCTGTGTTCATTAGTTTATCACCATCATCTATTATCTGCCATTCTCGTTGGAGCTTTTGTTCCCGATTAAGATCGAAGCGTTGATTATCTCACCATTCTTTTAACGTATATTGGCTCATAATCATAATAAAAGTTTAAATGCAACATTAGGTTTGGAAAGTTTAAGGCACACAAAAAGCAGATCGTTGAACTCTGAACTTTTAATGCCCAAAAACACTTTGATGATGTGCTTTATTATTGTAAACGAGAAAAAAAATGAATTAAAAAAAATTAAGCTATAAACCTACCGCCTTATATTAAAATTATCTTTCTTGTATTTTATATCGTACAAAATTTAAAGTTTGAGTTAGGAATTACCTGTAATAATGTTGTTATCTTATCCCGTTTGATTGACAGAGACATCTAACAGACTTTGGATAGTAATTCTTATTATTACTTTGGTTGAGGAAAAAGAGGAAGAAAAATTTCACATTAAAGACAGTGATTATTTATCATCCTTATATCGATATAAATATAATCTCATCAGTCTTGTTCTCGTTAAAATTGCATGAAAACGTTCCTAAAATTTGAATATGGCATTATCATTTAATTTTCAGTTTGAACCAGAAAATTTTACTACAATCAACAAAATAAACCAGAATTCATATCTTAAGATATCCACTCATAAAACAAAGGTGCATTTGTCCAGTTTTTTTTGTTTATATTTTTTAGTTGATATCTATCAAAATCCGTATTTATAGTAATAATTATATAGTTTCCCTTTTCGGTAGTACTTAAAAGGAATAATATGCTTAAAAATCTTCATAAAATATACCTTGTATTTTTAAATAACTAAATGAATTTCTTAAAACCTTCAAACGAATGTCATTTAAAAGGAGAATAATTTTAATATAAATATATAAAATCACTTGCAATATATTTACGTAAGTATAGCAATGGAATGAATATTTATTACCTTTTTAATTAAATCTTGTTTAAAACCTGTTTGTTTTTAAAAAGGTGTTTATATAACTTTTTTGTCAATTTGCTTATAATTAACTTAAAACTCTTTATTTCGATTATAAAATTTAAAAAAATGTTTTCCATAATTTAATTTTTAAAATATTTTTAAAAATATATTTTTATAAAATCATTCATATGAAGTAAAGATAAATTTATGAATCTCAAAAAAGAAGTTCAAATCCTAAAAACATTTGTAGTGCTGCCATCTATGATATTTATTTGAGACTATTTTCATTAGAGAACTTGACAATCATGAAAATGGTGTAATTTCAGTAATCATTACTTTCGTATTGCTATAAGAATACATAAAATATTTTTAAATATATATTTCTAATTTGACCTATTTTAAAATTATTATTTGCTAAAACTATAATTGAAATTTAATTGGTTGAAAGCATAAATTTCTCACAAGTTTTTAAATGAAATATGACTAAGTTATGCAAACTATAGAAAGTTATATTTAATAGTTTATTTATCATAATTTGCTGTAAATTTTAAGTGAAAAATTTGATAATTTGATATTTGCAAAAAAATGAAAAGTAATAAAAAATTTTTATGAATTCATATACTGGTATTTCATTACTGCGTTACCTTCCAATAAATCTTAGTTAAAATTATAAAATAATTTATTTATAAATAATGTCTATTCGTGTTATTATATTTAAATTTTAATTTAATTAAAATACAATTAGGAGAGTTTTATGTTAACTCGTTCATGTAGTAAATTTTTGAGTGGTTTATAATATGATAAATTGACACATGGTGTAATGATTCATGTCTTTGCTATATACATTTCATGCAAACAGAAGAAAAATTCCCTAGTATTTTGAAAGTATTTTAATTAATTATTACATTAAAATTCATTACTATTTTTTTTTAAAAAAAAAGTATTTCTGGTTTTCTTTTCAAATATAATAGTTAACTGCAGAAGTAAAATTTAAAATTATTTTACAAGATGTAAATTTGTTACAGTATCGTTAATGAGAATTTGAAAGTACAGTTAGAAATTTTGCATGGGTAATTAAGAATTATTTTATTTAAGTTTAAGTGGAATTATTATTATTATTATTATTTTATGTAGTTGGTAGAATTTTGTAAATTCTGTAATTATAATGATTTCTAAACTCAAGAATTGAGTTTCCCGATCGTGTTAGTCTTATTCACTACTAGATTTTATTATTGAGTTATTTTAATGATTTTATTATTATTTTGCAACTATTCCATAGTATTTTAAATAATAAATGTGTATCTATTAGTTTTTAAAAGCATTTTACAAATATTATAACTTTTCGGGTTGAGGAAAATCATCGTTTTTGTTGGCTTTACATAAAATACTTCCAAGACATCACTATTACCAAGAATAATTTTTTTCATCGAAATAGCATTAAAATGTAGGGTATATTCTTTTTAAGAATTAATTTCTATAAAAATTATAGAACTTTAATTGTATTGATTTGGAAATTTTACTTATTACTTGGCGATAAATATGACCATTTTTGCAATGGAATAAAATAAAAATTAAATACAGTGAATGAATATTATAAAAAGTTTTTTTACACAATATATTATAAAAAGTATGTTTTCCAAACTTCGAGATTATATTTATTTCTGTACAATAAAATAAATAATCAGAATGTTTTTTAAATAAAAATCCATTAAAAGTTTCCATTATTATTATCAATCACCACTAGAGGGCTCTGAAATCGAAAGAATTGAGAAAAGTTTGGAAAGATACTTTCTATGAGACTGATTTGCTATTACTTTAAATGATGATTTTTTTATATACTTATTCAATACTTTTTAAGTGTCATATTTTTAAATGTTTATCCAATTAATCATAAAATTTAATCAGTAACAATTTAAGAATTTATTGTAAAATCTACTTTTATTTGGTATGTTGTAAAAATCTACTGGTTTACCAATTAATGTTAAATTTATTTCGATTAATCTATCAACAAAATTTTGTGCATTGAATATGAATGTAGAAGCATGCAAATTAAAACTAAATTGAACCTGCTGTTAGTTTCTGAATATTATTTGTTTATTACATAAAAATATATTTTATATCAGCGATGCATTTAAGAAACATATAATAATAAGCATATTCAAGTCAAATTTTTATCACATTTTCCTAAAAATTTTATAAACTTTGTAGAGAAAGCAATTATTCTCGTGTACACAGAAAACACAACATAAAATAATTTTTTTTACTAATCAGTTTATTAATTAGTTAATTTACTAAAATATCTATAAATCACGATAATTTAAAGGAAAGTAAAAATTACAATTGTGCTTAGTACCTAAAATTAAAAATAGTGTTTGTAAGATGATATCCATCACTGTACTCAATGGTATATAAGTTAAAGCTATAATTTCGCAGGATTTTAATTTGGGTCACTAACGTATAATAAAAGTATAGAGACCACCTTTGGCTGATGAGAAAAGGCAACAACTTTACAGTCTAAAAAGGCGTCGAGTTTGACACTTGACCCTTGACATGGATGTTTGGAATGATTCAAAAACCATTTAAGGCATATGGCCCAGTCTAAACTACCCTGTACTTAATAGGCAACAACACTGCTACATTAGTCGAAGTTTGACTCTGGTGAAGATCTTTAGGTTGAGTAGACCCATGTTAAATGTTCCATGGCATCTAATGGTTCATCGATGAAATCCTATGTAAATTTGTAGAGGAGGGAGCAAATCACTCATGTGTCAAACGCTACATTTTACTATAGTTCAAATTTTGGAGATCGTTACCTCATTCCATCAATAGTAATAACTAAAGGAACATATTTAATAACCTAT
>JAPDSC010029196.1:0-10132 GCA_026290005.1 Latrodectus geometricus | reverse complement strand
TATGATTGAAAATTGGGCCGTGAATACTAAAAGGTTGAGAAACACTGTGTTAAGTCTTGTAAAACCTGTTATTACCATATTGTGAATAATCATATTCAGATGCCGTTAGATTTTGATAGTTTTTTTTCCTGTTTATATTGTTTTTTTCAGTTATTACCTTGAATTTGATGAAGTTTAAAGATATTTATCTTTATCTTTTGGATATTTATATTTAGGTTAAACAACAGGTATAGTTAAATTTTTGATGAAGCTAATTTTTTAAAGTAATTTTTTTGAAATGGTAATACTTTTAAAATTTATAATATTTATTAAATTAAAGGGATTATTTTAAGATAATTTAATTAGTTTTGGGGAAAAGCTTAAGAACTTTACTAAATATTCAATAAATTTCATTAAAATGCTATTTCGCTAGTTGAGCATTGTGTATATTTCATAATTACTGAAGGATCGAGAAGCTTGAAAATACTAGCAGTCTTAATTTATGTATTTGCAAAATTATCAAAACTGCTAATATTTAAACATTTGAAGATTTAGAATTCAGAAAGTGTGTATATATACACAAATATAATTGATTTTAAAAAGATTAAACAAGTAAACAGAAATTTAATTCACACCATTTACATGATATATTACTCTGCTACATACATTTTTCAGGCCTAGGAAGCCAATTGGTCAATTACTTCATCTGTCACTTCATATTCTTTTCTATACTCTAAAATGGTTACTTATGAGTGGTTGTAATGATGAATGTTTTCACATAGTGCTAAGAATAATGGTTATTTCCCTTTTGTTACAATTGAAAGTCTTTGAATATACAGTGAAATCTCGTTACAACAATATTTTAGGGACCAAATAAATATATTGTTGTAGAGAGGCATATTGTTATATCGAGGGCCCTCATATTTTGAGCATTTAATAAGTTTTTTTTTATTATTATTAGTTTCAGGTGCATAACATACTACTTTTAAGTCTATATTTAGAAGAAATTAATTTGTAAAATACTAATAATAGGGGTTTAAATACTAAAAAATAAATAAGATAAATTCAGAAAATAAGCACAGAAATATTCACATACCTGAAAACACTTTTTATTGAAAATAATGCAATATTTTTCTTTGTTTATAAATTTTTTTTTTAACTGCTAAGTTCACCAATACTGTATGCATCGAGTCTAGTGCACGAAAATGTTCATTTGTCGACGGAAGACTTGAAAAAAATGTCCGTAGAGAATTCACAGATTGAAAAGCTTCCTGGGATGACAATAAGGACTGCGATGGACATCTTCATCATTGTTTCCTATCTCATTTGTAATTTCAGAGAGAATATCTTCATCAGTAACTCCTGCGAAAACCATAAGATCATCAGCTGTTAAATAGTCTTCTATACTAATTCCAAACTTTTTACCGCTTGTTTCCTCAAGTTCACGGATTTTTTGATGTGCAAAACACATTCTTGATCATCTGAGAGATTATTGTCTATGGAATTTTCATCATTATCAGATTATCTTCCATAACACAAAGACCGGCCTTTTTCCAGCGATTCTGAATGGTTTTTTTTCCTGTTACTTCCCACCAACTTCCAGCAATATTGTCTCGCGCTTCCTTGACATTTACACCTTTGAAAGGGTCTTCTACTTTATTTTCAAAGTTTCCAAATATGGAGTCCACCAACCGTTATCTGTAATATCCTTTGAAGCACTTAATTATGCCCATATCAAGAGGCTATAAAATTGAAGTGCAATTGGCTGGGAAAAAAGCGATTCCGATATTTTGTAGCTTTGGAAATGACGTGAGCATCGCAGTTATCTATCAACAAAACGATTTTTTCTTTCCCTTCATTTCATTGTCTAACTTCTGTAACCATTCGGAAAAAAATTTAGACGTCATCCAAGCTTTCTTATTTGCTTTATATTCCAAGGGAAGACTTTTCACGTTCTTAAAGCACCTTGTCTTCAATGATTTACCAATGACGAGAGTTTGTATTCCATGCGTTCCTGTGCTATTTGTAACAGAACAGTCAGTCTCTGCTTTGATTTCTTCCCTCCATAACACATTTCACCCTTGAATGCCAATGTTTGATCACAGCCCAACTTCATCTGCATTATAAATGTCTTCTGGAGCATACTTTTCTAAGATTTCTTTCATCTTGTTTTGTCTCCATTCATTTGAGTCGTTTATTGGGGTTGACTTTTTCTCTCCGTGAACTTCTTGGAAAGTTATTCCATGACGATCTCGAAAACGCATTAACCAACCATTGCTAGCTTTGAAAGTTTCGTTCCCTAGCGTTTCTGCAAATTTCCGTGCTTTTGCACATAATAAAGGTCCATTTATTGGGACATTGGTTGCTCTCATCTCTTGAAACCATTTTAAAATAGCAGCATCAATAATTCATTTGTCGCAACTTGCAGTCGTTTTCGCTCTTGGTTAATTTCATTTGAAGTTGCAGCATCTTTGATTTGCTTTCTCTTTAGGAACGTTGCAACTGTAGATTGCGATAATCCATGTTTCTTAGCCGCATCAATCTGCTTAATATCATTGATAACGTTCAGTTTATCTCAAAAAGATAGTTGCTTTCGCCCTGCCATTTTAGGGAACAATATCGAGTGAAAGAAAAGTTTAAACCAAATGTTTCGCGTAGAACTCAAAATCGTTAAAGACTATAAAACAACCTTTGAACTCACTTTTCAGTAGGTCACTTAACAACACCCCGCCTCCATCTCCCCCTGTTCCTCTAATAAAGGGCACTTTTTCTGTGACAAGGTGACCAGACAGGTCTAGATGTCTTAAACCTTATCAGAATTCAAAAGCTTACTGAGACTAGGCATACATTTATACTTCACCCCCCTCACCCATTCCAATACCCAAAAGGGTGGTCTTCATCTGTTATGAAATCTGAACAATAGCTATTTATTCAGGGATAAGTTGATTATCCACAATGAGTCTTAATAGACGGAAAAAATACTAAAGAAAACTATAAAAAAAAGCATTTGATAATCAAAATATTATTATAAAATGAGAAAATAATACTGGAATTTAGATTGAAAAAATCGTTTTACAGAGGTTTATTGTTCTAGAGAATATCGCAATATTGAGGGAAGATTAACATTAGTTTATATGCAAAATCACCGGGACCACAAAAAATTATTGTAGTAGAGGGAGTTATTGTATCGAATATCGTTGTAGCGAGAGTTTACTATATTTAAATTGTTTTCAATAACTGCAAATTTTGCATTCAAATTCAGCCTTTAAAAATTTTGTAGTCGGTATTTTCATGAAGATGACTTGGAAATTTTATGTTTTCTTTTCTATAACCAACTGAAATAATTTTAAAAATTTGTAGACATTAAGGAAATGTTGCAGTGTTGAGCGTGTGCCATAATAAATTTTTCAAAAATTTTGTAACATTACTTTATTCCTAAATTTACTGTGTAAATTAGGCTTAGAACAACTCATAACCACCTCACCCGATTTGTGATTACTTATAAATTGTTTCATTAAAACATTTTATTTTTATCTCGGAATTCTATGTGAAACGTATAAATTCAACTTTATTGGGAAGTAATAAATTAGAATCAAATAATTCAGATTATTAGTTACTATAAACCAAAATGATAAAAAACTTAATACATGAATAATTTCATTTTGAAACCATAAAATCAAGTTTCCTTATAAATCTAGAAAATCTTGATTATAAAATCTTCGTCTGCTTTCAGTTTAGAGAACTGGAGCTTGGGGAAAAGAAATGTTATGTATATTTTTTAAAATTATAAATTGATGATGAAGCATTAATTCAAATAAAATATTCTAATTTAATGAAATACAAATTTATATGTGTTAATATATTTTTTTCTCCATAATTTAATGGTATAAATAAAAGACAATTTAACTTTCGTAATTGAAGATATCTTGGAAGTGAAAAAATTTCTACTTATGTTGTTTACTGTATACTGCATTATTTTGAAGAAAATTCATGTTATATTTTCTTTCAACAAATGATTTGGAAATTTTTGCAATGCAAAATAATAATGCGTCAGGTTTCTTTCTAAATAAAAAAAATTGTAACCACCAAATGGATTTTAAATAAAAACAATTGGATTTTTAATTTTCAAAACTATACTAGCATGTTAATAAATATAATGGCAAAAAGTGCATTAAAATTCTCTATACTGGATAGTGCAGCGGTCTCAAAAACAATGAAAAGGAATATATGATCTTTCTCATGCTGTCTTCACATTTAAGGATTAATTTCTGAGAAATTCATTTATTTTTTTGGTAAGGATGCACATCACCTCTTGAAAAAATTAAAAATAAGTTCAATAGAATCTTATTAAGCAGCGTTAAATAAAGATGTGCTTTAAAAATGTTTTCAAAGTTTTGAATTACTGTCTTCCAGATTTATAGTTGCTGTTATTTCTAGAGTTGCATAACCATTATTAAATTATTTTTAATATGATATCGAACATGTGCTATAGGTAGTTTAATGTGCTAATTTAAAATTTCCTCAACGGCCCTAACTTATAATCCTATCATTTCTTTTTGCTGTCTAAGCAAAATTGCTGTGAGTAAAATATGACATAACTTATGTATTTAAAACAGTAAAGGTAATTACTTATAAAAGCAGTTAATCAAGAGATGGGACTTGAAATATTTTACATAAACATTAATTCATTTCATTGAAAATGAAATTTTTTTAAGTTATATACTTTTACTGTTGATTATTAAAAACGACAACTAAGACGTCAGTATTTTTAGAAACAAAATATTGAAACTATAATATTTTTATGGTGCTAAGTATGATTTAAATTATTCTTTGGGGGGGGGGAATTCTAAAATTTGATTCGAAAAATTTTTTCTTTTTTTATGTCATGATTAAAATTTTTCCGATAATTAAAAAAAAAAAACGCAATTACGATATCTCTGGCCTTGTCTCTATTTTGTTATGAACGTCATTTTATTATTGAATTATTTTATTTCTTGAATCATTTCATTAAATATATATAAATTTTATTGTAAACTACGTAAAAATAATATTAGGAAATTAAATACTCTTAATACGAGGCGCTTTGAAACTCATAATGAATATAATCAAAGAAACTCTGAATTGATTATAAGTTTCATATGGTATTATTTAAAAAAAGTAATTTTATGATGGAGTGTTAAGAATCAGTTGAAATCCCATTTCGGGATATCGGCACTTCATATTTTGTTTTACTTTTCGATGAAACTATTACAAAAAAAGAAAAAAAAAGAAACAGTTGGATATTTACATCTCATATTGGTCTGATAAACAATGTAAAAATGTCATTTGTTACCTCGAATCACATTTTTTAGGGCATGCTGAAGCCAATAAAATTTTAAAAATTTTATTAAGTTTTATTCAAAATAATGGTTTGAATTTAGAAAAATTGATGCAGTTGTCAATGAATGGACCAAGAGTTAACTTAGCTGTTTTAAAGCAAATAAATACTGAACTGAGTAAGCAAAGTTTACCAGTACTAATTGATTTCGGTACATGTTGCTTACACATAATCCATGGAGCACTGCGTAAGGGTATTCATAAAATTGATTGTAATATTGATGGATTTGCTATAGATATTTATCAATGTTTCAAGCTATCTCCTGCAAGAAGGGAAGATTATCATTCCTTACAGATAGAAATCCTGGAAGAAACTTTAGCTAAACATAGTTTCCTTCGTCATGTTGAGAGCCGTTGGTTAACTTTGGGCTCAGTTTGTGAGAGAATTGTTGAGTAATATGATGTTCTAAAGAAATATTTCATTGTTAAAGTACCTAAAGAGTCGAAATCTCCTCTTTCTGATAGACATCTTCGGATTATACAATAAAACATTTGAAAGACCCTAAGACTCTGGCGTATCTGCATTTTGTTTCATTTTTTTGTAAAACTTTTGAACCTTATTTACTTCTAATGCAAAAAGTCGAACCTTTAGTACATGTGATGTACAGTAAGTTAAATGAACTTGTTCGCAGTATTATGTTTAAATTTTTAAACCCAGATGAAATCTGTGAAATAAATGGTGTAAAGTTGCTACAAATTAATGTTGATTCAGGAAAAAGTTGGTTAAATTTAAACAAGATTGAAGTAGGTCATGGTGCAAAAGCAATGCTGGAAGAACTTACTGATAAAACAACATTTCTACAAAGTATCAGAAGTTGCTACATAGCAACTTCTAAGCATTTTCTTCAAAAACTCCATATAAATCCTTTACTCTAAGATTTCCAGTGTTTGTCTCCTTATGATAGAAAGAGGGAGAGTCTAGGACCTCATTTAGCAGATTAATTTAACATATTCCTCGTGAATAAAACTTTTTCAGACATTGATAAGATGAATGAATAGTAGATTCTTTACATGTGTGAAGATGCGACTTTGCTTATGAATGATAATGATAATGACTAAAATATCTGTAAATATTGGAATGCAGTTTTTAACATAAAAAATGCAGGTGGCCTACTCTTTCTAAAGTTATTATTAAAGCATGTCTGCCGTTATTAAATGTAAATTCCCAACCAGAAAAAGTTTTTTCGACTAACAATTCTGTTGTGACAAAGGAGAGAGCTTTATAGGAATTAACAGTTCAAAGTTTATTCATTTGTCATGATGTTTTTGGAATGCATGGCAATTCTGTTTCCTCCATTCGATATATAAAGAAATGATGCATTATATTAAAAAATCTCGTATGCAGAATATGCATCATATATGCAAAAATCAAAAGATGCAACACAATTAGAGAAGAAAAGAAAGGAGGAGGAAGACATAAAAGGTACTTGTGAAAATAAGTTTAAAAAATCGCACTTGTTAGAAAAATTAATGAACTTGAGAAAAAAAAAGAAAAATTTGTTTGATAATAAGTGTGCAGCTCATAAACTTTTGGATGATGCAAATAAAAAATAGCATTTTGATGATCATGAGTGATGTGAAAGTTAGACAAATGATACTATCTGCTGCTAATGCATATTTGAATGATTAGTTGAAAAAGAGTAGTATTAAATTATTGGAATTAAATGCTAATGCATCCAGTTCAAAATGAACATTAGTTATATATATAAATTTACTGTAATATAAAGCATTTATCATGTAACTTATTAGTTTTTAAAAATGTTCAGTATAAAAAAGTTTATATTTCTATATCCTTTTTCATATTTTTGTATTAAAAATTAAAAACTCAAAATTTATTAAATAGCATACTCCTGTCTAAAATGTGTTATATTCATAAAACAGAAATTAGTATGTAACATTGGTTTTGTTTAATTATTGACATATGTCCTGATATTTCTTGAAAATATTGTCCCGAAAAAAAAAATTTCAGTACTCCTACCTTCGCCATTTATGTTATAAAGAAAGATTTTATAAAAGAGCAGAATACATTTTTTAAAATTTATCTATGAATTTTCGATTTTTTATGGTTTTTTTCCCTTATTTTGTTGAGAAACTGAAGTTTTTACACGCATCTGATAATAATTTAAAATAGATCCAGACTTAGGGAGATCATTATCTCAACCGGAAATGTCTACCGTTCATAAAGTAATCAATGACCGAACAATGATAAAAGGAATTTTAAATATTTTATTCGTTTCAAATTTTTCTTATACCACCTCATGTACTAATTATTATTTCATACCACCTCATACCTAAATTATTTATTAATTTTTGTTGAATATTGTGTGGTTATAATTTGTTTTATGAATAATTTTATTACTGATTTTTAAATTTTTTTTAAATAACTTCAATTAAAATTTTTTTTTCCAAGATTTCCAAAATTCTTAATGATAAACCATAGTAAATATTTTATACAAACTGTAGCAAATCATTTTAATCGTAATAATATTTTGCGAACGAAAAATGTTATTTATATTTGTGAATGGGAATATAAAACATTTCAATCAACAGAAAATTTTGGTGCATGAAATTGATTGGAATAAAATTTTAGTTTCACTTCTACACCAAATAATCTCTTCTACTAAATTTGTAAGATTTAAATTGAAAAATATTTATAGCAAACATGAACTATGAATTTTTAATTAATTTAGTAATAAATAATAAAATATTTTCAGTTGTTTAGATAAAAAAAGTAATTACATTATTTGTATAGTTTGTTTCATTTATATAGACTACCGATAAGAGATTCAAATGTTAATCATTTCGAGAAAACTATGAAAAATCTAATAATTAAATTTCCCACATTTTCCGAAACTTTTCAAAAATTTGTTACAAATTTTATATTGATAATAAAATAAATCTATAAAAGGAAGTGAATACTTTTCTTTATGTATGAATAATCCCTTTAATGATTTAATGATCTTTTTATATGAATAATCTCTTTAAATACATGTTACTGCTACATTAAAATGATAGGAACTGCAATATATGTTTCAATACTGTTTACACTGAAATTATTAATACATTTTATAAGCTATGTATCTGAATATATTTGATCTTTTGCCATTGAAAACAAGCAATGACTTAAATTGTTGATTTTTATTATGAAACTGCACCCTTAAAGTCATCGATTTAAATTTACATAAATTAAGTTAACACGGTTAAAATACACGGCATAGTTTAAATAAGCAATAATTACAATTAAAGTGTATTAAAGGTGAAAACTTGTATTATTAGGAATTATTTTGGTTTGAATCTTATTATCCTTTGCACGTGTAAATGATTTGATCACATGAAAATGGATTTACTATTAGATATATTTATTATTTTAGTGTTTGCTTAAAAAATATCGAAGAAAAATTTTTTCCTTTATTTAACGATTCATTTAAAAGCCAAAAATAAAATCAAAAAGTCGTTTTTTTTAAATTACTTGGAAACTTGAAAGATCCATATAACTTATGTTGCATCAGATTTATTGTACGGTTATCCTTGGCTTTATTTTTCCACATTTGGCGATAAATTACATTTTTTGGCAATCCATTTTTTTCGCTCAAGCAATATGTTTCAATATTTTATCTATTTATTTATTGTTTTGATCTCGCTTGTGCAAAATGGCGAGATCTTGCAAAAGTCGCCAAGGGTGATCACAAAATTTTACCCTTATGTTTTTTGTTACTTTTGTCAAGTGAGACAAAACACACACTCTACTGCATATTTTGTCATACTGTAATAGTATGCAGTTATTTCATCGGTTGATACTATCATAAGTATATGAAGTATAAGTACACATATTTTTAAATATGTTAAAAATTGCCTTTTGAGCATTGAGAAAAAGAATAACATAGTAGCTATATATATATATATATATATATATATATTACAAAAAGCATGCAACTTAAGATTGTTTTGAAGTAATTAATTAAAGTATGTAATTATATGCGATATTTACATCACTAAAAACTAAAGACATGTTAATTAAAAATACATTAATCAAGAAATACATATAATTTTGTTTTCCATTCCTTCTCTATACTTGAATATAGTTTCAAACTGTTATTAATATGCATTCGGTGTATATCGAAGAGATTCAAAAGGAAAAATCTGCTGCTGGGAAAGCTCACACAAAGAAGATTTTATTATATTTTGAGGAAACTTATTTACTTTAATTTGAAAAGAAAACTATAAAAGTGATCACTAATGGAAATTAATTTAAATTTTCAATATAGATATTTTGGTATTGTTGCTTGAGATTATAATTAAGATAGAAATATTAATTGCCTTCAGTAGAATATATCTCATTGTTTTAATATTCTTCAAGGAATTTGTAATTTTTTCCTAAAGATTTTAATTATTTTCATCTAAAATATGAGTTTTGATAAACTTTTGAAACATTATAATTTATATGTAATTGTAATTGATAATATTATATTTTTACTTCATAGACTCTGAAGTTAAAAAATAAATGTTTGAAATTTTATTTTTTATAAAATTGCTAAAATATTCACATGAATATAAAAAATTTCTGAGTTATTTGTTCCTTAAAGATTTTTATTAAAATACAATAATTTTCCTATAATCCGTATGTTTGTAATTTCATTTTTACATGAATATTAGATTTTTGTGTAAGATAAGATAATTTAATTCCAAAAGGATTAATATTAAAATTTGTTGTAGCTTTTATAGATAATGGCATTAAAAAATATAATAAATTCTTCATTCCTAATTTCTCTCTCTCTCT
>JAPDSC010029190.1:0-17137 GCA_026290005.1 Latrodectus geometricus | reverse complement strand
CAGTTAATGTGAAAGAAGGATTTAAAGATTGTGCTCGCATACGGAATGTTTTGTAGAACATAATTATCGAAAAAAATTAATTAATTATAAAAAATTGTCTGAATTGAATTTATAACGCCTTTTAAATTTCAGTGATAAAAAAACTGAAAACGTATTTAAAAATGAAATTTTATTTAAATTTAACTTCACTATAAAAAAAATTATCAAAAACTAAATTTATCAGAAAAGTATTTAAACGACATTTTAATAAAATGCCCGTATTTAGATGAAAGTAGTCGCAAAATAATAGTTAATAAGATTTATACTTAAAACATATAAATAAAAAATGCTTATTTAAGTAATTTTGTTGTGCTACAATTGCTATGAAATGCAGAAAATATTAGGGATTTTTTGAATATTATGATGAAAAAAAGATCAATTATGAAATTCAAAAAGAACATTATCTTAGTAACTCAGATTTTTGTATTTGTATGGATCGTTGCCTTTTTCATTACAAAATTTGGTAACACTCAATAAAAAATGAAATTAACAGACATTGGGAAATATGCTTTTTTCCATTTTTAAGTATTTGTTTGAAGCACAAATTTAAGTTTTATCTATAGTTTCTTTTGAAATTATTATTCTGTAATTTATTCATTGGAATATTTTCGTTTTAATTTTTAAATTTGTTTTTATATAGCAATGGAAAAATTAACATGCACATTTGATGACTTGAACTTATGTTCTTGGAATCAAGATATATCAACTCTGAGTTGGAAATTCGGTAACACCACTCTTGTGGAAAGCACTGGACCAAAACAACCAGTGAATGGAAAAGGTAAGATATTTTAAATACAATCAAAATTAAATTTTTCAAAGGACTGAAGTACTTAAGATGCTTTAAATCTCATTTGGAAGTTATTATTTATTTTGTATTTAATTGGGAGAATTTGCTTTAGTATTTATATTATTTTTCCTTTTAATTCATATTTAATCTAATACGTATATTGTATTAGATGATAAACATACACTTTTTGTTTGTCTAAATTCACTATTTGATCACTAAGAAAAATAGTCACTTATGTTAACTAAAATTGTTACATAAATTAACGAATGTTTATTTATTTCAGGACATTATATTTTCATCAGTTCCTACGAAGGGAAACAATCGAACAACGAGAAAATAGCTAAAATCCTATCACCCATTGTCAGCTCTTTCTATCCTGAAGCTGCGTGCTTCTCATTCTACTATCATATGTTTGGCGCTCACGTTGGCGAGCTGAGAGTGTTTTTAGTGCCCATGAAGGACTCAAAAACAGAACTGGGCAGGCAAGTTGTCTGGAGACGACGTGGTACACAGGCAGATAAATGGATCCAATTCAAAGATTCTTTGAATACAACTGAGGGAGATTACAAGGTAATTCTGTGCGACTAAGGAACATCGTTGATGTTGGTGAAGCAATACCTCTTTACGATTTGCTTAAATCACGTTTTATGTAATTTAAAAATGATTCAATTTTGAAGAATTAATGAGAATTAATTCTGTGTATATATCAAGCACGACTACTTAGTGTTGTTTTGGAAGGATATCTAATTTTATGGCTAATTATTATACAACTTTCCAATCAACCTAATTTCAAAATTTGATAAATTGTAAGTTACTAGTTTTTTTGATTTTTAGTATTGTGATGTTAAAATAAATTTTCGAAGTGACTAAAATTTTCAAGAAGAATTTCGAAATAAACTTTTGAACAATATTCTAAATTTTTAAACAGAATATTAAAATAACCCATCACAGAATTTCTATGTTTAAGTTCTGTGAACCTTTCATAAGATTTAAAGAATTACCAAAACTTCATTCAAATCCTGCTCGCATTGGATGGCGCGCATGCGCATATGTAAACTAGTCATTTAGCATCCGCACTAGATAATAGAAATTAAAGAAATCTAAGTTTTTCTGTCTAAGTTATCAAATTAAAAGGTTTCTGCAAATCTTAAGCTTTTACACAATTAATAATATTTTGGAATGTAATCAGATTATAAATATGTTATCTTTTTATGTTAACTTTCGCATTTTGTTACTATGCCATTAGCAATAAATTTTAACACCATGACAAAGTATATATAAACATATATAAATATATCATTTATATAAAATTCTCCATTGGTTCCGAAAAAATATTTTTAATACAATGCTCCACATGAAAAATTTTATATTTAATCAAATTTTTATTATTATGGCTCATGAAATGTGTGCTACAATTCATTACTTGATCAAATTTAATTGGGTTGTATGCTATGTTATTAACAAAGATTAGAAAATGATTCCCTTAATTAAAAAAGTGTTATAAGTAATGGATGATTTTGAGCTATAATGAATAAAATTCTCGACGTAAACTGAGTACTAAAATAAACAACTTTGGCATTTATAAACATAATTTTTTGGATGCATTTTTTTTTTCTTTTCTGTCCTTTGATGGAGTTATTGTTAAAAATTATTACAATCTAATAAAGTTACTAAATTTATTATAGATCGAAATAGAAGCAGAAGGGGGACCTGGATTTGCAGGAGATATTGCCATCGATGAAATTATGTTGAGTTTGGGAAAATGTGCTGATGTTGGTAAGTGTTACCTATAGTATGTTACCCAGTGGCAATAATTTTTAATAAGTAATTTAAAGTAGTATTAGCAAAAGGATAACGAAGAAAAATTAAGCTTGCATTTTCATTAAAATAATTATGAAGAAATTAAATCTAAAAAGTTTTTAAGTTAATATTTACAAATGTGTGTAGATAAAAGTTAAAAAATGGTACCGATTGAGCTAATCAAATTGTACAGAGCAGAAAAAGTAAAGTAAAATTAACACTAAAACTACCTATAGGGGTCATTTGACTCATTTTCCCCTTAATTTTGCCGAATAAAAAACAATCCCCGGTGTGTTTAGTGTTAAAAAGCAGGGTAAAAGAAAACAATATAAAACGAAAAATAGAGTAAAATTAAAATATGTTTCATACAAAAATATGTCTTATTACTTACAGACATATCAATATAAAATTATTTGAGCTGAAAATAATACTAATTTATCTGCAGTATTTCTCTCTCTCTCTCTCGCATATCATATTTAAATTAACTATTATTTTTATTGAAAATTATTCTATTAATCACAAAGTTATATCCGAATACTTTTCTTCTCCAAAATATCGAATTTACTTTTGATGCATTTAGCAGTTCATATCTATTTCACGTGTATTAAACCCCATTGGTAACGGATCAAATTTGCTCTGATAATCGAAATTATCGCGCGAGTTTAATTAAGAAAATATATAATAGAAAAGTAATCTATCAAAGAGAACAATGTAGAATTTATATAGGTAATGTGAAAAACATTTTGTAGCAATGGAGTATCATAACAAAAATCTGATATGATTACAAAGCAATTAATATTTGAAAATACTCTGTGTATGGCATAAGATGTAATTTAGTAAATATTTAACTAAGCATGAATGCTAGGCAGTTATATCAACAGATATTCCATTAAAATTTATATGAGTATAAATACGACGTGCTCGTAATGTGTAATATTCATATAAATTATTAATTGAATGCAAATTATTTATCGTTGAATAAAAACAATTAAATCATCAAAAACTATTTCTTTTTAGTGGGATGTGATTTTGAAAGTAGTTTATGCGGTTGGAAAGTGGAGCCAAATAAAGACGAGACTTTTTACTGGGAACGAGGAGTTAAGTTGCCAAAAGGTCCTGCCACTGATCATACAACATTGACTGATGCAGGTAATTTAATATTTTGCTCATGTAAATAACATGATTAGATGCGAATTAGTGTTTCGTGGAATAGAACTTTGCTATTTGAGCTGCAATATAAAAAAGTAAGCGAAAAACAGAAACTATTCAGATTTCATTTTTTTCTCTTAGGATACTATTTACAAGCAGTAGCTGAACAAGGTGCAACCGTTGATGTAGAACAAACGACCAGTCTTGTCAGTCCTAAGTTTGGAAGCAAATGGGGACCTCATTGCTTAACTTTCTGGTACTACAGACCAGGATTATCTACAGGGAAACTCAGTGTTTATACAAGAATAAGCAAAAAAGACAATCTTCAGTGGTCAGCAACGAAAGATGTTGGAAAACTTTGGCATTATGGACAAGTGACCATCAATGAAAAGAAATCTTTACAAGTTCGTATCTTCGAATTCATTTCTTGTAGTTATCATTTAATGACAATTGTAATGATAAAAAAATACAATAATGTGGACTTTGTTCTTTAATAAATCCGCACAAAATACAGACTTATTAATGAACAAATAGTTTAATGAACACAAAGTACTCCATTAGAGCACTTTACTATTCATGCAATGCTTATTATTCTAATAGAAATAGCTTTATTTTAAGAGAAAAATGAAAGCAGGGAAAGAACATTTACGACATAACATTTTTAATGAATTTGTTATCCATTTTAATAATTATGTTCGAATAATTTTTATAAATTTCTGTATCATCTTTACAAGAGAAATGGTGAAATGGTCAAAATGTTCTGCATAATAACTTGTTTTAAAGAAAATCTTTTTGGGTTCCATATTTGTAGGCTTGTAAGGATTGAATTCCAAAATCTTAAAATTTACTTAGCAGATCTTGTATTTTAAATGTCTTTATTTGTAATGCTGATAACATTGTCAAATTATATTTTGTAACGATGGCATTCTTATTATTGATGAATTGATTCATTTTGCACAAGATAGAAATAGACACATTTCTGAAAATATGATTAGGTCATATACATATAATAAAAGTATCAATTCAATATATTTATTAACACTCAAAAAAGTGTTTGTTTTTGTAAATTTATATCAGGTTAGGTTTTAAAATAAAAAATGTAAATTGAAAAGAATACATTTTTGATGATGATGTTGTAGCTGAGCTATATTAAGTCGATGAGAGAATTTATTCATGCTAAGAAAGTCCAAAAGCATTAATGGATTATCAAATAAGTTTTTTCCAAAATTTACTAACCATTTGTATTTTGATAAATTCTAACCATCTGTATGCAAAGGAATTTTTGTTTTAAGTTTCACATAAAAAAAAAATTCAATAAAACTTGTCGACTAAGTTTTACATAGTCGACAAGTTTTATTTGTCAACATAACACATAAATTCAAAACATACATGAAAAGTTTGAGTAGAAATGCATGTAACTAACTTTTAAACTAATAATCCAGTAAGAAACATTACTGTGATGTTCTTATATCCTATTAATGATTAATTATGGAATAATCAATAATATAAATCAATAAAATGTGAATTTATTTTCAGCTTCTGATACAAGCAGAGAAAGGATCGAATGATGATTTTCAAATGGCGATTGATGACGTTTACATCAAGAACAGCGTTTGTGGGGAACCAGCTAATTGCAACTTCAACAACGATTATTGCAGTTATTTTCTTAATGACACTTCTGATTTTGCATGGCTCCTCGGCACCGGAAGAGTTGTCAACACTCAACTTATAGACAATCCGCCTGCTGATAACAGCGTCGATGATGGTAAGTAGCAATTAGTACTACATATTAAGTTTAAAAAATTCTTTATTACTCCCATTATAATAGACAATCGACAATTATTTTAGAAATTCCAATAATTTATCTAATCAAATTATTAGTTCAATAAATTTCATTGCTTCAGTGCATTTATGGAATATCGAGAATGTTATTTTGATTCATTAAGAATAGATCTATTTCAAAGGAACCATAGACAGAAATAGATGTGCATATATCTGTTAATTATGCGTATATGTATTAAGATAGAGATCAATCTAAGTTGTTACAATGACATTTTGGGTTCTAACTATATGTAAAACAATATTTTCAGAATTTCCATATTTTTGTAAAATATAGTTTACTGAAGATTGATGAAATTAGGGCTGTTTATCTGTTTTCATGCTAGTAAATAGAACGCGAGGAATAAAATTGATAATTTAAATATGTATGATTCTATGAGTTCCCTCTTTTAAATATTTTTTCGAATATGCAATTATTTCTGCAATGTCATATAATTCTTTTTTGTAACACTTAATATTAAAATTTGATATTTTGCAATGAAGATTAAAATCCTTATTAAATAGTTTTAACTTTCTGCTTTAAGAATCACGAATGAAAGTTAGTGTAGATTGCGTAATTACTTTATATTTTCTTTAGATATAAAAAATATAACTTGTTTTAAATAATTGCATAATGATTTACTATTATAAATAAAACATGGCATATTCTTTAATCAAAGGATTTGTTTATTTTTCTTAAGTGCATGGAAAATTTTTTTTAAACTTTTTAATAGTATATTCAACCAAAATCATGATTGTATAAATCATTAAGAATATCCTCCAAGAAATATACATTTTTTCCAGAGATAAAGAAATGTTTGAACAGCGAAACATTTTAGTTAACATAATAAGAAAATATCATTTAAATAGGTTTTATAATGTTTCGCTTAGTTTGGTTCGAATACTTATCAATTTAATTATTGGCATGCTTTTCCAGGAATGTATATTTATGCTGATATGACATCACCGAGTTTAAAGCCAGACCAAAATGCAATTTTGGTTGGAGAGATCTTAGAAGGCCCATCAGTTCAAGTTATGTGTGTCAGTTTCTACTACTTCATCACTGGAAACAGTAAGTGAAATATTTTTATTTTTAGAGTCTTATGAATATGAGAAATGAAATTTTAAAGCAAATAAATGATAATAAAAAATAATTGATTTCCAGTATTATATGAATGTTACTGTCAATCATTAATTTTATCCAATAATACACAAGAAATGAGGTGTGTATTCGAATGTAATTCGTGTATGCGTCAATAACAGTGATGAGATACTCTACTTGAGTGCAATACATCTATTATTATACAAAGTTATACAAATGGTATTAACATACTTGGCTAAAGAGTTGGATGAATCTTAAAATTATTTTCAGTATATTTTATTTTTATACTAATACTAATATAATTTTATGACGTGTTAATGTACTGTAATAACGTACAACTATTGCAAATGGACTCTCATGATGTACTCATACTCATTTAGTATATAGAACTCAAGAATTTCTGATTCTTTAGTTTTTCTTTGTGATTGGCTTATAAGTTCTCTAAGAGTTGAAATTTATGCATCGCTCTTGTTTGTATTTTACTGACATGTTTACCGCATTTAGAAATATTCGAAAAATTTGGTGAAATCATGATAATTTTATAGTTATCTCAAAGCTTATTATCTTTATTAAAATATTAAAGATGCTCTCGCATGGACAAAGATTTCCCAATCGTTTCAACTTTAATAGCATTTTGCTTCATTTTTACGAGATATTAATTAATGAATGACAATTACATGACATATAATTATTATAGAAATATTTTTGCTATTTTAAATAAAAATGTTTCAGTACTTACGTACTTTGAAGACTACCTTGATATGTCGCAAAAACTAGCCACCGGAAAAATAATATGACAAGTAGCTAAAAAAAAACCTAGACCCTAACATAGGTTATTGAGGGAGCTAAAATAAAGACTATTATGTAAACATTTTTTAAATCATGCTATTCCTGCCAATGAAAATTGTTATCCTCAAATATTGCCAAGGTAGTCGTCATAGTACAATTTTTCTATATTTATGAACTAAAAGAGAAAGGATTCATTTCCTTCATAGTTTAATCATAAGTATATTTCTGGATATTAAAATGATGGTCACTTAAATAAAGAAAAATATATTTTTTTTATATTTAGTGTAGTTGCTTAATATTTGCTTAATTTATAAAGGTAGAAGTTGCTTTGAAAACTTATATATAATAATTTTTTTCTTCCAAAAACTGATCTCATTACGTTTCTTTACAGATTCTAATTTTTATTACAAATATTCATTGCCATGTATTGTACAATCCCTTGGGAGTACTTACTATTCCTTGAGTTAAAATTATTGTATAAAATTTATTTGTGTGTGCTAGAACTGTCTATTTGTTATGCAGATTAATTTTAGGCTCCAATCAATTTCACTATAAAATCAAGGTAAATGGCCCAGTGGCTACAAACCTACCAAACCTTAGACCTACTACTTCTTCTTCTTTACAGATAATCGAACTCTTTCTGTTGGAAAAATGACTCTCGATAACACAAACAAAAATATGCAATATAAGGTGGTCGATGTTTTCAGCACCAGAGATTCAACAGGTGGCGCCTGGCGAATGCAGTCTCAAAATATTGCAGTCACCAATGGAGAAACTTTCCAAGTTTACTTCAGAGCGACCAGGAAAGAAGGAGCTCAAGCATTCATTGCTGTAGATGATATCACAGCTGAAGATGGACAATGTCAAGGTAAAGTCACACCTTTAGAAATTCTATTAGCACTCTCATCAAAATTTGTATTTTAGGTTATTTCTATGAATAAACAAGAATGATTAATGTTCAACTATCCTAATCTTCTCTAGATCGAAATTCTCAATGACTATGATGATTAGAAATGGGATAGCAAATTAAAAATGTTTTTGTACACATACCTAGTTCTTTGATCTTTTCTTAAAAAATTACATTTTAATTTATTTTCAAGATATATAAATGGCTAAATCATTAAGAAAAGTCTTTATTAAGATATCAAATTTGTATATATGAAAATTAATAAAAATATCAATATCGTGAACTGTGTTATATTTCATAATAGTATTGATTGTATATGAAACATTAATTTGATAAAAATATTTCTTATATTCACAGGACCTACCACTCCTCCTCCTGTTACAGTAACCGAAATGCCATGTAAGTAAAATGAAAAAGAAAAAACACCAATTTTATGATTTTATTGAAAGAAAATTTTAAAAGCATCAATGTTAAATGATGAAATACTTTGCTAAACTATTTTTTTTAAATTCTAGAAACTGAAATTGTTAACTTAAAGAAAGAGCATTTCGTTTTTCTAAAATTAAATATTTCTCTATACAAATTAAAACATGGCATGAATTTCTTTTATTCTTTGTTTTTTTCATGCAATTAAAATTGCTATCTAGAGAAATTTAAGATTTCTGTTTTTGAATTTTTCAAAATATGAATTTGAAATCTAAAATGTGTTACGATTTTTTACTTCTTATAAATTTTTTTTTGTTTTTATATACATTGAGATACTAACTCTATATTGAGAGTCGGTCTTTTATTTCTTTGAATATTCAATGGAAAATATTTTTAATGCTTTCGAACTTTCAACTTTCCAAGTTTTGAGAATGAAGGATATTTTAAAGCGAGTTCTAATTTAACTAATCCTATAACAGACTATATATTATAACGAACTTCTTATCAAAACTCTTTATCAAAAAATGATATTTTAGACATAAATAATATCTTGCAATATTAATTTTATCAATTAAACAATTCAAGTTAAGTGTAAAAGTTAAGCATCTGTGTTTTCAAATTCCTTGTCAAATATAATTAAAAAATAAATTATATGACAATAATTTATCGGTGATTGCAAAGCATATTGGAATCATTGTTCATTTTTTATTTTTAATAGCAGACAAAAAAAGCATTCAGAAATACTTTTCTCATATATTTTGCTTATCGTTATTTACTACTGAAAATAATTAATATTTTTTTATAAGTGTGTTATTTAACTTAGAGTTAGCTAATTACCGATATATATATTATTATTTATTTTACTGCAGTTACAAGTCTCTCATGTGATTTTGATGATGGAAAAATGTGCGCTTGGGAAGCTGACAGCGGTAAAATAAGGTGGACTCTCAACGAGCCAACAAAAGCGAAAGACATGATGCCAAAATTTGATCACACTAAAGGAAACTATTTAGGTACGAGTCTCGCATATTTATATTGTTAATGAGATGATTATTCAATCATAAAAATTTGAATGATTAGCTACAGAGCTTTAATAATTAGGATTCTTTTTCACATTATGATTTTCAACTATTTTGGCAAACTATACAGTATATAATTTTGTAAATATCGAAGCTATTACTGTTTGAACTATTGCCATTAAAAGTATTTGAATTGTAATTACTATAGCTGAATTTTGTGGAAATTTAAATTTTATATTTGAAAATTGGTGTAAAATAATAATTAAAAAAGATTGATTAATTAGAAAAGATTGATAAATAACATTTATCAATCTTTTCTAATTAGGATAATAGAATAAAAATTCTAAAGTTAAAAATTTTTATCATTCATCCATTATACATTAATGTTTCATATATTATATTTTTTAATAATTAAGAATACATTTTATGTAGGAAGTTCAATTTTGAAACTATATAAAGGAACTATCAATTATTAGTTTATAGGCAATTAGCTAAGTACATTATCTAAATAAAATTTTTTAAGACATTATTTCTTTATTTTTATTGACAATTTTAAATGAATCTGCTTACCATTAAAACTATTTTTGTTATTCATAAAAGCATACAGATGTATAAAATTCATGCAATGTTTTCTGAAACTTTATACCATGAAAATCATTGTAATTATTTTTTTAGATATAAACATGAGAAATCTTGATTTCGTTTTTACAATTCTGTCAAGTAAATGTCACGTAGGTGGGAGGAAATTTTTTTTTTTTAAATAAAAAACGTTTGTTATATGTTAATAAAATGTTAGCTGCGTTAATCAGTGAGTCATAAAAATGATAGATATTGACTCTTAAAGTGAATATAATTTCATTGGATGTGATCAACAGCATTTGACTCCCACTTATCTTATACTGAATCTTGGTTATTAATAGGCTGATTGAAGTTAATTTAAACTCTAATTAAAAACTGAAAATTTAATTTTATATTGTTTGAATGAATTAAATATTAATTTATTTGAAAAAGTAATTTAAGCATATATTAGTGAATTTAAAAATCATCTTTAATACTAAACATATTTTTTATATAAAGGATATTTATTATTTAATGATTATATGCCAGTAATAACTTTCAAGATTAACTTACCGAAATAAAGAGTTGATCTTAAAACAAGGATTGTTAAAAGTTTACGAATTATTAGTTTAAAAACTGATATGTATTAATAAACAGGACCAAAAATAAGCCTTAATGTAAATTAGATAAAAAAATTAGGTAAAAACATTTTGAAATTTGAATTAGAAAACAGGGGTAAAAGTTTAAGTGAAAAAAGTTTTCAGCAAATAAAAGTTACATTATGCATATTTTTAATTAACCGAGTTCGTTTTTGATTCAGCGCACATAATTAATAAAAATAAATATATGTGATTTTTTTAATGCTAATTGTGATTTTGAGAATGCTAATTTTATTTTTTAGAAGAAAAAATATTACAATTATAAGGAGTAAGTTACTGAGAAATATATTACTAATTTCATTAAGAATAAACTTTTTTTTATTTCATCGAAAGTTAATTTATTAAAATCATTATTACATATATTATCGTACATAAATGTTCAAAATAAATAAAAATTGTAAACACTTTTTCGGTCGTAATATACGAAAACATAAATCACTAAAATTTTGATGATTTATAAAAAAATTTAATACTCATTGAAGTTTTCAATTACCGCTGAATTATTTTCTATTTTAAAAGTGATTCAAAGTGCATAAAATTGATACGATTGTATACACATAATACGTGTTATAAATATTCCTTATATCTCACGGTTTTCTTCTATTTCTTACATCAGAAAGCTTAATAAATGTATTAAATTTAATTAATTTAATTAAATTTCTAACTTAAAAAAATTCTTGAGCATGACATACTTATTTGAGTAGAAGCGAATATAAATATGAATTATTTTTCACAATTTGACGGTAATTTCAAAGACTTTAGAAACAGTATTTTCCTATAGATATTGAATTAATACTATGATATGCCTAAAATTCCTTAAAAATTTTATAATTTACTATGTTAAAAATTTACATTTAAAACTTTTTCTGTTATCAGGCCGTTACGTATATTTACGAGGAGACGGTGTATCAGCGAAGGAAGCCACATTGACCAATCCTGATGTAAATGCCGTTTGGAAAGGAAATTTCTGTCTGGGTTTTTGGTATTTTATGAATGTTGAAGGAGGATCAAACAGGTAATAATGAAAATTTTTACTATACTCTAAGAGGTTATTATATAAATAAAGTATATGTGTAGTTCTTATACATTTAATACGACACTGGAGTATGATAAAATTACAATTTCATGCCAATGTGCAGGTTCGGGTTCATTTCCAAAGATTTAAATTACATTTGCTTATGATATTTATCTTATTGTAAAACGAAAATCTTTTTTTTTCAATTCAGGTGTTAATCGAAATTTTTTTGAAACTTCTGAACTTAACAACTTTTTTTAAAAATCTGAAACTTTGGTTGAATAATTTATAATTAATTGATAATAGATAAAAATAAATGTTTTTAATTTTGAGCTGAATGATGCTTATTTTGATATTCGCGCCTCAAAACTCAATCATTTTTTATCATGATTAATTAGTGGAAAATCAGTTGCTCTTTATTGATCGAAAAGTATGATTAAAAATATATTTGTATAAATTATAAACATAAATTGTATTTACGATACATCATGGTTTTTTAGAACAGTAATTTTAAAAATAGTGTTAATTATTTCTTGATTTTTTTTTTAAATTTTAAGTGATTTTTCGACTGTAACGTATTTAGTTTATGCTAAAGTTACTACATTTGGTTTCGATTACATTTGTTCATACTGTAATTAAATTTCTTTGAAAATTAATTATGCCAACTGTATTTAAATTTTTGATGGAGGAAATTTTAACTTTTCAAATTAAACATTACTTTTGTTATTTAATAAATTATAACAAATTTTAAATAAAATTCTAAAAATTTTAAAAAATAAATAAAGATATTGAAAATAAAATTTTTTAGGCTAAAATTTAAAAGAAAACAAGAATATTAAAATACTATAAATACTTCTTACTTTCAATTTTGATAAACTCAAGGTTACTTAAAAAGAGATAAGTTATTAATTTTTCCTATGGATAGTTTTTTTTTAAATATTTATATTGTTTATTTTAAATTATTTTTTATTTATATTTTTTATTTTTATATTGTTTTTTTTTAAATATTTATATCGTTATCAGTATATATGTCAAATTTAAGAAGTTAAAAGAAATGATTTTATAGCTAGCGAACAGAAAATTAATATCTTAAAAAATAAATTATTTTCAATTTAAACTTATTTTTTAAGCTTTTATACACATTATGCACTCTGAAATAAACATATTTTTTTACAATGAAAATAGATAAAGTTTTCTTTTCAAAATTCATTTGAATATCTATAATTTATCGACAATTTTGTTTCATTAATTTCATTAGAAAAAAAACTACGAGGTATGTTTCTTTATTAAGAAAACATTTTTGGAAAAGAAAAGAAGTGGTTAGGAAAGATTTTAAAATTAGGGATTAAAATGTGTGATAGTTAAAAAGTTATTATGTCTCCTTTTCAATGGCAAAGGTAAAAATTTCTTAAGGAAGTATCTCATACTTTGATCCGCCTTCTTTCAATTTGTAAAGCTTTATTTAAATGTAATATCTTCAATTATAAAATTTAATGGAACCTATTATGTTTTTCAGATATCTTTTGTCTAAAAGATATAGAAAAATTAATTTATTGTCATCTGTAAATAATTTTATGTAGAAGCCATTGCATTTTTGTGATGAATATAGTATATGTTTCAAGGCGTCAAAATGATTAGGTTCACGGGTTATTTAACTTATAAATAAATTTAACTCTTTTCTTAATTTAGATACCAGTATTCCATCTATCATCTTTCAAAGTTTCAGGCTTTGAAAATTTGATTTTGACCTTTGCAAAACAAAGTAATTTTAATGGCCAAATTATTGATCCATAGTCTAACAGAGTTAGTGAGTGCGACTCTTTTTTTGGACGCGAACATTTTTAAATTCGATTTTGATTCCATGCTACAATCAATTTAGTTTATGTATAAGAAAAGTAATCAGAGTTACAAATTATAAAGAAAAGAAAGCAAAAAATTCTTTTTTAAAATTTCAAATGAATCTAATTGTTGATTTTGCAAAAGTGATTTGATGTACGCATATTTACTGTCGTATGATGGTAAACGAGTAAAAAATTTACATTTGTAGTTGTCTTTTATTATGAAATATTTAACTAACTTCATAAAAAGTTTATTCTCTAAAAATAGATGCTTGATTTGATTTTTGTTTCAAAAATAATATATAAATGAAAGCATGGATTATCAATTTCATAATTTTAAATTTTTAACAAAATGTCTCTGAAATTTTTCCTTTTTCACATTCAACCAAATCGGTATTCATATTCAAAATTTCTTACTGTAAAGCAAAACACGTTTATATAATATTTCTATTGAAAATTTCAATTTACAAATATGTAGCTAATTGAAAAATAAATAATTCTTAATTTTTGGTTATCATAGTTTAAAAGTTATGGCGCAAACTACTAGTTGGTGGACCACTTCATATGTCAATTTCTGGCAACGAAGAGGCAATTATGGTTATGTATGGAGGCATGCATACGTTCATATTAAAAGCTCTAAGGACAATCCTTATGTAAGTAGCAATATTTAACGGTTTTTTCAATCCATTCTTTATTCTTATCTACAAAATTTAAACATTTTTGACAAACTAAATGTGATATAACTTGTTCTATAAACGAAATTTCATGTTTTCATTTCGCATAAGTAAATAATTTAAATTCAATTTATTTCGATTTGCAATGTGATTAAAAGATATATCTTTACAGGTAAGGTTCGTGGGTGCTGTCAAAACAGGGGTAATTGCAATCGATGACATTGGAGCAAAACAAGGTTCTTGCCCTCCGACAAGTAAGTTTTCATCCAATTAAGCTATAGTTCGATATTCATCGTTTAAGATAATTATATTGTTTGTTATAAACAACAAATTTCTCTATCAACATCTTAATTTAAGTTTAAAAATCTTAATTTTACTATGCGATAAACTTAATAAATATTTCGCCAATTTTTATGAATATATGTACGAATACTGCTTTCATTTTTTTAACCATCATTTTGTTATCATATATGAATATAGTGACCAATTAATATAAAATTTCATCGAATAATTAAGGTTTCGGAAGTTGAGGTCTCCTTAATTTCTGCACTTATGTTAAATGCATATGAAAATTGATGCTACGCTTTTTACACAAAAATATTTTTTCTCTGGGATCATGTATTAATATGCACATTAATCAATTTAAAATTTCACTTATTAATCATCACATATAAAAGAAAAACCTCGCTTGTTTCTATTTTCCCTTGAAAAGTTCTCAAAATATGTTTTTCAGATACGTTAATCTTAAATGTTTTCAAGACGTTGTAAATTTGACTTAAACAGTCGATTTCAATGTATAATATATTCAGAAGCTATAATTCCCCAGATAAAAATATAATTCTTTAATATTACTATTATCTCTTACATCTTTGTATTAATAAATATTTTTTATGAAATTATCATTAATTTATAACATCATTAAACATTGGTATTTTATTGCAATATTAATATTATTTCAGTGCAAATTCTTTTTAGAAAATTAAAACAGAAATATCTTTAATAAGTATTATTTAACAATTACTTTTACATGATACTAGTAGTACATGCAGTTCACGTGTTACTTGCAAGATTACTTTTACACGATACTTTGCTCATGATTATTTTTGCGTGATACTTAGAGGCATGAGAATTTAGAGGCATATTATTTTTCACAAAAGAGTATTAATATAAAAAAATAACGAGTAAATAAAATAATAAGTAGGAAATACAACCATACTTAATTATTTTTCGTAGAAGAGAAAAATAATTCCCAAAGCCGGGTATTTAAAATGACACATAAAGGATTTACTCTGCTAGTTTATCCATTATGTTACCTCAAATTATACTTGAAAACACACGAGTACGAAAAAGGATTAAACGTATGCAATAGCTATGCCATGAATAGATAACTTATTCTGTGAACGATGATTATCATTTATATTCATTTCATATCATCTCTGACTATGTTTGCAACCCATTTCGCCTTGCATGTAATTTTATTTTATTAAATTAAATTTAAAAAAATTAATTTTTTCATTTCAGAGATGTGTACTTTTGATGATGACGATGATATGTGCAGTTACACTCAGGATTCCAAGAATGATTTGGACTGGGACGTTAAGTCAGGAGAAGATAACGGAACGATGGTCAGACTGGCTGATCACACAACACAATCAGTTGAAGGTAAAGTTGAAGTAAAAGCTTTTCGCTTTATCTGCTTGTTTAGAATGTGGGCTTTATTGTCCCCATTGTTTACTCATTTAGGATTTGATATTTATGAAGGTTGTGATTCTTTTTGGTATTTTTTAGTTTTAAATTTTTCGATATGACTTTAGGGTGTAATGGCTAAATTTAGACATCAGTCTTCAGCCATTGCAGAAAAGCCATACTTTGTGCATATGTAGTCAACACCCCCTGATGAAGATGCAAACATTTACGGTGTTTGAATGTATCTTTTCATTTGATAGCAGGTGCGATCTTGTATATTGCTAGCAAAAATCAATATGGAAGACTTTTTTTAAAAGATTAAAATCAATTAAAATCAACATCATATCAAACCTTAAAGTTACCATCTGTTTTTTAACCTGTCTTGATAATCTTCTTTCAGCCTGAACAGTTGGCTGTCACTAAATGCCATAATCATCCATTCATGAACATTTTTACCGAAGCAGAGATTTGACCTTAAGGACATTTGCGAAGATTTCTCTATAACTTTCTCAAATTCAGCGATTATAGTCCTATGGCCCTGAACTTCATAAGTTTACACAATTTTTTAATTTCCCAAATCTATTGAAATAAATCATTCTTAATATCATACATCCTTTTTTTTATTTATTTATTTTTTTTTGTTTTTGTAATTTGAAAATGGAACTGTAACTCCTTCTTGTGAAAAATGTCCGATATTCATAGTAATTTAGTGATTCAGTGTAAAATTATAAGTTAGAATAATTTAGTGAAATTTCTGTGTTTCATCTTTCCCCAAAAATAAAGTATTTAATATTCGTGAATAATCCATTAACTGTTAGTCACAGTTTAAATGTTATTTTATTTTAGGCAAGTACCTATACATTGGTGTCGA
>JAPDSC010029186.1:0-17190 GCA_026290005.1 Latrodectus geometricus | reverse complement strand
ACACACACACACACACACACACACACACACACACACACACACACACATGTAAAGATCTAAACATACAAAAACTTAAAGTAACAAATTATATTTTAAAAAAAAATGAAAGTACCATCAAATATAAGGGAATTAATATTTTACTAAGTACAAATAAAATTTTTAAATAACTTTTAAATAAATTTTGCTGTAAATATAAATGAATAACATGAAATAAAACATATAAGAGCTAAGTAATTTTCTAATGAATAAGATCTAAAATTTACGGTTCCTGAAGAAAACTGTTATTGAATCATTTCAGGTGAACAATGGGCATTAAAACTTTAAAGAGTAAATTTTATTGATGGAACATTGAAATAACTGTCTAATAAATGGTTTACTGACAGTTACAAAGAAAAAAAAATATGTTCTCACTTTAACCTAATTTTAGGATCATGTTCTCATGAGAAGTAGGTCTCTATTTCGATCACAACCGCAATTGAACAATGAGTAAAGTACCCTATGCAATGGCTTTTGCATGCTCGATCGTTAAGTTATCAGGGAAGAAGTTTAAATACTTAAGAGTTTCCTCTTATGAGTCATGTGAATACGATTACACTTCTGTGATAATTTTTTCCATGAGGCAATTATACGCATATAAGAGTTTACATACAGAAATACATAGTGGTTCAGAAGAGCCCTGGACCATACCTTAAGGTTTACGGGTTCGAAATTTTTGCCTATAATCAGGTTCCTCGTAATTTTGAACTACGGTTAGGTGACAAGGTTAAGATTGCACCTTCTTGCACGACTTAAGCTGGCACCTTCTCCTCTACATCCAAGCTACATTAGTAGAAAGACTTTGGACGTCACAGACTAATTTAAATGCATGTCCAGCGATTCAGTGAGAGCAAATATGATCACTTCAAATGATGCTTCACTTTGGTGATGATAGAATGGAATAATAAGCTGCCCAGTGTGGAGTGTATGAAATTCTAATAATCTGTCCGTTATAAGAGTTATGAAGTTCCCGCATACTTTTTAGTAATCGGGCTTAGAAAAGTTGTAGAAAAGTGTTCTTGAACTGCTCTGTTATTTAAACTTTTTTTTATTTTTTCTGTTAATTTTTTCTTAAGATAATTTTAAGTGGAATTAATTTATAGGATCATAAAACATAAAAGAAATTTTTTAATCGCAATTATTATACACAAAAAAAAAAGCTGAAAAGCTTTTGATTTTCAGAAAATAAAATTAAAAAATCTCATTTAATTCATTTTTTCAAGAAAAAAATTTGAAAAGCTGTATGCATTTTGATATTATTTAGAAAGTCAGCTGAAACGTTTTAGTATTTCATGTTGTTAAATTATTACATTAAAAAAATATAAAAGATATTATAGAAAAAATAGATTTTGCTTTTTCTAGAAAGTAAATCTCATCCCTAAAGTTTTTGTTCAATTTAACTGTACTCTTTGTGAAAATATTTCACAATGTGATTGAAAAATAAATCCTGTATTTATGTGTATGAAGAATGTTAACTTGCATGGAAAACAAAATTTATATAGTTTATTTGTTTTTTCGTCTATTAAATTAACTATGCATGCTGATTCAATTTTAAATAAGTACTTTTAGCTAGTGACTCTCTATATCGCTTTCTTATGGAAAAAATAAAGGAAATGCTTAATAAATAGCACATGTTTCAAATATGAAGTTTCTATCAGTTTTATCACGTAGTTTATACTTGCATATATATTTATTTTTGGGAAAGACTAAAAAAGTCAACATTTTCCAATATATTTCTTTCATGAGTAAAGTTTCAGTTATTTAATTTTTTAACAAAAATAATGATTTCATATTATGGCAATTTTAATAATTCTTAGTTTCATACTCATTGAAATAATTTAATGGCAACTAAAATTTTCTTATCCCATTTTATAAAAAAGAAATTGATAAAAATTATTATAATTATATTTTTTTCTATGAATACAGTAAATTGGATGAAAAAAGTCAAAATTTACTTTGAGGAACTATTTAAAAAAGATTATCAATTAAATTTAAGTCTATTTGAATATTCAAATTTTAATTCAGTGTTCAATGTTTGATTACAACAATAGCACATTTGTAAAGCTAGCTCATAAATATTCATGATTGTACACAAATCCTTGGACAATAATGATATGGATAAATGTAAGAGAAATGAGAAACTAATTGTCTTACTAAAATATGCTAAACCTTATGATTTTCCTTATCTGCTGTCTAACGGTATTTGCTTACTTTCCTTTATATCTGCAATAACCAGTAATTTCTTCAATTTAAAATGGTTTCTTAAAATCAATATTTTATTCAATTTGTAGCAATGAGTAAAAGGGGAGAAATGGATAGTTATTTATATTTAAAGGTCACTAATTAATCACCAAGACAGGGAAACAATTGTCAATCACAGTAACTAACAGATCCTGAAAAGAATTTAATGTCATTTAATTGTGTGTTTTGATTCTTAGAACCAACATGTTGGAAAAAATTGAGGTTCAAAAAGTGTTGAAACAAAAAGCAATGATGCATTGCTGTCGAATATTTCTTATTTAATCCTGAAAAATTCAGTTTATAAAAATATCTTGAAAAAATAATGCACCGAATACCCTACTGAAAATCCTGATCAATCGCAAAATCATTCCAAGAGGAAATTATAAAGAAGAAATTAGCATATTTCAAATACAAGTAATCTCTTTGATGAACTTGGTGCCATTCTGATAACAGGAATTTTAAAAACGGAAGAATACCCTAAAATAAAATCAAGATTAGCAATGTACTTAAAAATTTTGATTTTATCTGATTATTTTCAATAATAGTTTTGAAATTAGTGTAAAAAAATACAGTGTATACATTTTTCTTAATTATGCTGATTGATGTGTATTAAATAATGTGAATAAATGAAGAACGTTAAATTAAAAGTCTTTTTAATGTTGCCTTAATTTTCCTTTGACTTTTACCAACTAGATTAAAAGATACAAAAGATGTAACTTAGAAAAATAAAATAATCTCTACAGATAAGATTTTTAGTATCTTCACGACTATAGATTTTTCAATGAATGTTAATTGTTCTCATGTTAAATTTTTTAAATTTTATTTTATCCTCGTTTCTCCAGTTTCATATTTAAGAAATGAGGTATAATCTAAAGATAGAAAAATTTTAAATGTTAGAATAATATGCTATCATATTTTTAATATTTAATGCTCACTCATTAGTACTTGTTAACAGTGAAGCATTGTTTATTTTGAAGCATCTTGGTATTCTTCTTATTCTATTGTAATGCAAAAGGAGAAGGTAGAAAGTAGTTTATAAAAGGACGACTGACAATAGAGAATATCTTGTGCACTCTTCAGTTTACCTCAAGATCTCCTGACAAAACAATATTTCCATCTAAGCATCTTAAAGACAGTATTTAAAAGCATCTTATTCTCGATGGATGAATAAATGAGACAACATTCCTTGTAATCAAATACCAAAAGTGTGTAATACGAGGAGAGAACATAAAGCCTTTTTAATAATCTGTTAGAAATTTAATGTATAATTTGTCATACAATGATCAATATTTTATTTTGCATCAGTTATGAGGCAATTTTAAAAGTGACCACTCATTTGTAGTTATCCTGTAAATTTAATCAAATAAAAATTTTGTAATATGATTAAAATCAAAGTTTGTGTTTTCTTAACGTTTAAGGAAAAACACATTGCACGACTTATATTGAAAAGACGCAAAAATATTTTTAATTGATAAAAATTTAAAAAATAATATACTTGTATGCTTAATTAGACTTCACAGGAATTTTGTTATTCAATTTATTTTAAGAAATATACATCTGCACTTCCTATTAAAATTATTTAAAAAAAGGTAAAAATTGTGCATATAAAGTAAAATTTAAAAAGTTTCGTGATAATTTTTGCAATTCAATTTTGATTAATAATTTGGTAAGTGAAGCAAATATATTTATTAATTAATTTGAAACAAAGACTCCTAATGTATTTTGTAAATAATAAAAAAAAGATGAAAATCTTTTGTTATTTGTATAAAAAAATTATGTATTATTTAATTATATATTCTAATTTACGCATTAATTTTATAAAATTTGCTTTTCATTCAACAAAATTACTATTTTGTACGAAGGAGTTTTTTTCATCCAGTCCATAAAATTAGATTTTAATTTTAATCTTAAAATTATTTAAAAACTACTTTTTAAGACTTGTATTCTAATATAAAATTTTCTTTTGATAAATTAGTCTAGAAAATGTTACTATGGAGGAATTTTTCTATAGTAAAAAAACAAAAACAGCTGCAATATAAGAAGAGATAATATAATTTTTATATAAGAAGAGATAATATAATTTTTATATAAAAAGCAGAAAATATAATTTTTTATATTACAATTAATTCTTTGATGGTTGTTTCTGCTGTACTAAGAAATTCTTAAATATAAATATTGTCTCATTGTTTTGTTTTATATTCTAAATTACAATATTTTACAATTTTTTCATATTTTTTGGTAAATTTTTTAATTTTGGTATTTTAATATTATTTGATATTTTAATTTTATTTGCTTTTTCCTATTAATATAAATTTCTACTCCAATGAAATATTTCTTTCTCTTGCTGCATTCTTTGCTTCAATTGATACATTTTTATCATCTCGAAATCTAATATATGATTTATTTTTATTGTATTAGATCATATTTTCTGTGCTCTTATATTTATTACAATTACATATACTTACTTATTACTTGCTTAACAAAAAATTAATTTGTTAAGCATAATTTTTTTACTAAGCAAGGATGCTAGAACTTCCTAAAAATTGTTCATATGAAATATAACTATCCTCTAAAATACTTTTTCACTTTCTACATAAGATTCAAAATTTTTTTTTAATGTCCATAATTCTATTTTTATAGCTTTAATAATTATTGATTTTTCACTTGCAATGGTTTATTTAAGCAGTTGAGTGGGAATGGACTTTAAAGTGTCTTAAAAAAGACTTTATTGTAATTACTGAGTTTGTGAGCAAACAATATATCTCATTTTTTACAGTTAAAATTAGAGCAATATCTTTCAGAATTTTGCAGGAATGTTATTCTAGAATCGAATTTTCAAGAAGAAATTTCTCGATTGTCTTACATGATCCCAAATAAATATTTGAGACTGAATTTAAAACAATGATATGTTACTATTGGTTTTTTTTGAATACTTTGAATTTACATGCATCATTGTATAATATCTAAAATTATGAATTGTAGTTGATATTCTGGTAACACACTTCAAAAACAATTTTATCAATTTACAATCATTAATGATTACCTTAATTTCAGTTATATGTTTATTAAAAATAAATATGACTTTTTTTATCCAGATCACAGTAAATTTTATTGCACATTTCAAAGTTATTTTTATGTAAAAAAATTTTTTTTTAAATAAGACAGTTAGTAAAAGAAGTCAATTACATAACTGGAAATATTCCTTCAGGTATGCTTATTCTTCTAGCACATACAAATTTTGGTTTTTACAGGAGACTATATCATCATTACCAAAGTATCTAATACAGGAATTGATTTTATTCATTTATCCTTTGTTAATATTATGCATTGCTGCATGAATAAGAAAATCACGTATTTTGGGTTTGCGGAGTTTGAACAAGTAGAAATCGCATTAAGAAAGGCAGCTGTCCAATACTCAAAGTTAATTATTTGTTTCACCTTTTAAAAATTGTTTTAGAAGAAAATTATTAATCTGTTCTACAATGAAATCTATGTGACTAACATTGTCGTAGTGCAAACGACATAAAAGGAGCCGCAGAGGAAAAAGATGTTTTACTGTACAATGAATTCAGAAACAATTCTTCTCGGCAGTAGTTTTTAAAATATATAAAGAAAATACATAAAAATTGTAATACAATGTGACAAGTGTCATAAAGGAATAAATCTATACATTTCAAAGTGGCACCCGAAGACTCCACTTAAAGTTTATAGCAGTTTTCCATCCCAGGGTCCTTTTCCCCTCGGGATGCATGGGTGGTCCGTATGAAATAAAAATATTCTCTTTTTTGTTTGTGTGTGGCCAATCAAGGGTTTTGGAGGGGAGATTTCTGACCATTCCCTGGAAGACTAAAAATTACGTATTCATTTTATGATAAGAAAATAACCAATAGAAGAAATGGGAGGAGAGATGAAGATGACAATAAAATTAAGGAGCTGAACCTCCGAAGAGTATTCACAGATAGATGAATTGAAAGCTAAAAATATAGCCTTCTACGAGATTGGGAAGACACCGATGAGATATGGGAGAACCTAGAATCCGATGAGATAGAAAGGAGCTGATGAGTTCTCAGATGATAGAGAGAAATTGACGAACAAGTTAAGCTGACCGAATGAGTTACATGGAGCTGATAAGTACACGGGTAATACAAGAGCGATATGCTGATGAAAGAAGAGCCTAAAGAAAGAGAAACAACTGTACCGACCCACCAAGGGAAATGCACTATAAAGGGAGTAAGTCTTTTTAATCTCTTCCTCAGGACCCTGGCCACACAATGTTAAATAAATATGTTTTGATTAAATTTATATTTTGTTAAGATAATTAGTCTAGAATGGTAAATGTAAATATTTAAATGTTAATAGTACAATAAAATTATTATTATTATTTAAATTGTGTCATTCTCATATGTTCTCATTAAGTCTCCACTAATTTCTAAGAACCTGGGTTAGCTCGGTGTTTCCTCACATATACCGAGTTTAACCACGACAAACATGACATTTGTTGGGTATCAAAGTATTTTTCTTCCTTTTTAAATTAGCAATCTGAGTGGGAATAAGCTATTTGTCATTTAGTTTTAAAATATATATTTACGCTAACTAGATGAGATATGGAATACAATGAACGGCTAAGAAAAGTAACTATTTGCATAAATGTATAGTCCAAAAGAAACCTATTGTTTTTATCTATTACTGACCACAACTATCACAATTACCCAGAACGACACGACCACAATTAATACCACTTAATTATATTTTTATTAAACCGAAAATGATTCATTACTATAGGGAATTTAGTAGTAAATAATTAATAATAAGTCACCTTATAATAAATCTTTAACCATTTTAATTAATTACATATAATTCTCAATAAGAACTCGCCACTTAACTTTTTGAACTGTATTTTAAGTAACATTTGATATATGCATACAAAATAATTTTTACCTTATTCAAATAAATGTTTTTTTTTATTCAATATAATGTATTGTTAGTTTTAAGGGAACAACAAATCTTTAAACTTTAATTAATGTAGGAAAATTATATTAAAAAAAATGTTATAAATTCTTCAATTAAATTCTTCAGCAATTGGGCGTTTGATGAAAATTCAAAATGTTCATAAAAACTGAAATACTTAAAAGTAAAAGAAAGTAAATAACATCAAACTAGAAATACATTTATTTTAATTTTTGTTTGAATCAATAATTAAATATTTGTATTTGAAATGAAAATGTTTGATGTTTGATTAATTTAATTTTTTATTAAATTTAAATAAGAAATATGAGAATAGAAAAGCGATATGTCTTATTTAGATTTTAAAAAAGTCTAATTTTTAGTTAATTTTATATAAAAGAATGTAAAATGCATCTACACACATTTTTTTTTTCATTTATTCTTGACACATTATTTAATAGAAAAATCACATTAAAAATTAAATTCTAGATGAATCAAAAATTACTATTAAGTTATCTACTCTACTTTAATATTGATTAACTGTTTTTATTTTTCTTAATGCATAAATATTTATATTTTAATTTACATAATATCAATTGTTTGAAACATCTTTTATGTAAAAGAATGTAGAAAAAGCAAGAAAACATTTCAAGACTTGGAAATTTATTTTAAAAGTTTGGAAGTTAGATATCAATTAGGATGAGAATGGGTAACTTAACAACCTAATTATTCATAACATACTTTTTGTTAACCGAATTATTCAAAAAGGAAAGTGCAAGCTTACTGATCCAAAATAGTAAATTATGTTTCTTATTTCCCAAGGAAACGTTTTTGAACTTGGATTAATGTTACTTTCATATATCTCAAAGTACTAAGTAAAATTTGTTTAATTCAACATTATAATTGAAGACAACCTATTTTGATATACATGCTGCTAACTAATAAGTGTATTTATAATGGAATTAAATACCTACCACATTCTAGTATCGTTATTAAAAAGTACTCGAAATATTTTGCTCTCAAAAGATCATGTTAGAGATATTTTCGATTTGTTCTCCATTTTAATATCTGTGTATAAAAAATTTGATAATGCTGGGTATAAATCCTTGTAGATTTAAATTAATTTGCTTGTAACTGATAAATGCAATTTAACATTTCAAACATTATGCAGTCAAGAAACTTAGACTATTATTCTATTTCACCATGCCATGTATAGAACATTTACTAATTTTTAATAGATAATATATGAAACATTATACAGGAAGATTTTTGGAGGACATATTTCATGTGCATACGATATAGTGGAAAATATATTCAAACCATATTTTCTTTTATATTGTCTAAGTATTGATAGATTATGTTGGAAACATGACTGAAGGAAACCTTTCAAAATAAAAATGCACTTCATGAACTAATGATATACCTTTTAAAATAAAGCATATTATTTAAAGTCTAAAGCTTGAAAATTCCATCGATTGAAAAATTGATTGGTTTTTTGTGGATTCTATTATTACTTTTTTTGTACATAAGATTATTTAATAGAGAAAAGTAGTTTAAATATGATTCGAATTGACTTTACAAGCCTTACTCAAGACTGGTTGTCGAGCCTTTTTATTTGCATAGTTCTTTTAATAATTTTTAGAGAATAATTTTTAAAATAATTAAATGTTTTCAATTATTTTGGGGTGAAATATTTTGTTCATTTTAATATAACTCTGAGTTTTCATTGGAATATAAGCTACTTTACTCATGTTTCTTTCTTGTTTTTATATTGCTTTAATATAGAATTCTTATAAATAAATTGACCCAATCAAATTCTAGTAAAACACACTTTTTGAGTTAGATGTTTTCGAAATTCAATATCAATGTCACTTAAACAAATAAAAAACAACTTCTACAAAAAAAAAAAAAAAAAAAAAAAAAAAAAAAAAAAAACGATTTACAGTTTGACCACCAGAGAGCAATTTTTAAGTTTTGTATGAATATTTGTTAAGTTTATAACGAGTCTCTTGTAATAAGAGTCAGAAAATCTACGTTCTTACCTTTTTCATCCCTAAACAACATTTTACAGAAGAAAGACCAAGCTTTATTGGTATAACGGCTTTATCAGTCGGCAAAAATAGATGCACAGCGTGAATACATAGTTTAAGGACATTGCAAAAGGCAACCAATATTGATGAATAGTTTGAAGAAGATTATTATGAAATTTGAAGTGGTTGTAGACCTGGATGTGTTGCTAGGAAGAGGATAAAATATGCAGTTTTGATAAAGCTGTCTCTTTTATGATGCTTTATGAAGAAAATCTAAGATATTAGCAAGCTAAGTCTGAGAGTTTTCTATTTAGTGTATTCCAAAAAATTACAAATATCCATTCCAGAGGTGGAAATCGAACCCTCGAATTGTCCTAATCGAAAGAAAGAGTGCTAAATCTTTGACTCTTAATTCAGTAACCAACTTTCTAGAGCGAAGTCATTTTACAATTTTTGCATACCCTACACCATATGATGAAAAAGAGGTGTGTCAGTCCTTCTTTAGGAGATAAAAATTCGATCTGCATGAAACTAGTTTTGTCAATGAATAACCAGTGAAAAGGAGACACAACTTTATCGATATTATATATTTACTATTCCATTAAAAGAGGGAACTTGTTCTTGGTTTTTTTATAGATTAAATACTAAAATAAATGACTTTTAATGTTACAATGACTTACAATTTCTCCCATATCTCATCGGCGGCTTAAGGTCTCCACGTATCTCGTCGGAGGTTTAGTGTCATCCTCGGTTCAACTCCTTAACTTTATAGTTGTCTTCATCTCTCCTCTCATTTCTTCTATTAATTATTTTTTTGATTATAAAATGAATGCGTAACTTCTAGTATTTCAGGGAATGGTCAGAAATCTCCCCTCCAAACCCTTGATTGGTCACACAAAAATACAAAAGAGAACATTTTTATATTATATAGACCCCCCATGCATCCCAAGGGGAAAAGGACCCTGGGATGGAAAACTGTTATAAATTTTCGGGTGACACTTTGAAATGTCTAGTTTTATTTCTTTAGGTCACTTGTCTCATTGCATTACAATTTTTATGTATTTCCTTTCTTTTACATTTTTAACAGTTCTGCCAAGAGGAATTGTCATTGAATTCATTGTACTATAAAACGTGTGGTTCCTCTCCGGCTCCTTTTATGTCATTTGCACTACGACAAAATGGTGCTGCCATCTATGAGCCAAAGTCATACTTCCATCCTCCTGTTCTCCGTACGAGTTTCGCTCTTTCATAAACGGAAGACGCTCTTTTTGACTTCAATCGCTCAGTCTCTGACGGGCGGGCTTGGCTTCGCTAAGTGTCAACAACATGATGATAAGTGACATCAACTGATGAAACATATTTCATCAATAGCATGGTCAAATATAAAATTTGTATACAGCTCATTTTTATGATTTTTAACGGTTTTTGTTTTCTGCTTTGCTTCATTATTTTGTATCACTCCAATATGACATAATTTTTATAATTTATGAAAATTCTAACTTGATTCATCGAACAAAATAAACTATTCCGTATAAAATAGTGTATTTTGTTTAATGATTAAGTATATTTGATTACTTACAAAACTGTCGTAGTAAATTTTATGACAATTTATGTTGCAGTATAACTTTACTTTAAATAGTTTAAAGTAGTGAGGAATTCATGTTTAGCATTAAAAATAATTAAATGATATAATTAGATAATTGTAGTATTGTTGAAACAGCAAGTTTAAGTGCTTATATGGAAAAAAATGAGAAAATATAAAAGTTTATGCTTGAATGAATGTGTTTGTTATTCGCACAATTAGTGCAAATCATTTTATATAACTCCCTGAATTATTTCAGATTTATTTATCATATGCAAAATAGTTCATTTAAAATAATTGAATTAAAAGTTTTTAAACACTTTATTTATCTATTTATAAGTTGTTAAACACTATTATAGTAATCACAAGATAATAAATAAACTATTTGAGCCAGAAAATTTATTATAAATAAATTTTACAGGATTCATATTAGGATTCATATTAATTTAAAATTACATGTAATATAGTTTTGAACATTTCAAAGCATATCACAAAAAATAAAAATAAATAAGAGAAAATGAAGGGAATATAAATTCCAATTTTAGCCTGTTTAGCATATACATGAAAATATTATAAACTTTGTTTTAATACTTATATTAAATTCGAATTACATCTTGAAATATCTAAATAAATGAGGATAAAAAATTTAATTGCATAAACGTCGTTTAGATAAATATCATTGTCGATAGGTTTAAATAAATATATTTATGAACAGTAACTACAAAAAGAGAAGAAATTGTACAGTTTATAATTTAATTTATAATTACATTTTATAATTTATATTGAAATAATAATAATTTTTAAATATATCTATTAACGTAAAAATATTCCTCTTAAGTAAAAAACCATCCTAATTGTTTTATTTATTTTTTTATTAAAATGATCCTAAACATAACAATTTTGAATTATGTTTTCCTTTTGCGATTTCTTTCTTGAAAATGATTACATCTTTGAAATAGAAAATAATTGATATGTTTTCTACGATACGACCTTCTCCACCATTCATTTGTGAACTAATTTTAATTTTTTTTCCTTTAATGTCTTTTAATATTAATATATAATATATTAATATTAATATTAATATTATATAGTAAAAGACATTGAATATTTCTTGATAATTATTTTTAAAATCAATAAAATGATGAGATTTTCATATGTGTGTATCATAAAAGTTTTTTTACTAATGTCTTAAGCTACTTAACATGACTTTTTACTTTCTAAAATTGTATCGAATGATTTGAAAAAATTAAATAAATATATTAATTTGCACAAAAATATTTACAAAAAAATGGTATGTAAGAGAGTGATAATACCAATAATGAGTTTCAAAAACTATACTTTTCGAAAGCTTGATAAATAAAATAAAATTTAATGAATAAATAAACAAATAAAATAGGAATTTGTGCCAGATTATTTACATAGTATTAAAAATCATGTTTAAATAAATGTAAATTTGATATCAACGGATATTTTTGCAATTAAAATTTCTGACATCTGTTATTCGGTGTCCAAAATGTGATCCCCTTTGTAAATTTAGCGTGACCTTAAATTTTTAATATGCATTTCAAATTGTTTTCGAATGTATATAAGTTATTTGCTAATCATTAATTTTTTTTTGTATTGTATCGGAAAAAATTATTTTAATTTTAATGTTAAAATCAAAATAAATTATCGACATTTTGTATGTATTTTTTACAAAACCACTGTTGATCACTCATGCATAAAAATACTAAATTGTAAATTAAATACATTAAATTAACAAATTAGTATTTTTTATCTAGGGCATACCAATAGTTCCTACCTGTATCACAATAAATTATCAGAATTTAATTATTAATAAACATATATATATATAAATTTGTAGAAAAATTTTAAAATTTTATTCCAATAATTAAAGTTTAAGATTTAAACATTAGTAAATTGAATGAATATTTAATATATAATTCATTGATTGTTCTACAGTTATTATAAAAACTCATCGATCTTTCATCTAATTATGAATAGTTTTAAACATTTGGTAAAAAAGTGCTGAAATGCTTTTAAAATACAGATCACTTATATCATGCACAAGAAAAATTTTTTTTCTCACTTATGCTCATATTTTCTTCTCAAAACCCAATAAAAAAGAATATTAAAAATTATATAATATTTAGTTTTCAAAAATGCCTAATGAAATTGGATAAAGAACTATTTTTGAGAACAAAAGTTGATATTCAATATATCAATATTGCATTTCACAAATTTGAGTTTATTAAACATTATTAAAATAGAAATTATTCCTATTTTGAAAGGAATATTACTTTTTTTTACGAAATTGAAAAGAACATTTTACTTAAATTTATCATTAACATGTATTTGAACTAAAAGATAACATAAGACATTTAAAAATGAGAATAAATAACATATAATTAAACGATACATATTACATTTCACTCCAGGAAAAACAAATCTATAAAAAATATTATAAAATGATTTGATATACGAAACCATTCTTTTAATTATTTCACATAGTTCAAAAATGATATTCTATGAATAAAACATACGGATTAAACTTTAATGCTATTCATACATTATAAGAAAATAGAAAAATTCTCAATCAGCAACATTTCAATGTAATTGATTTCAATTTATTAAAAAATAAACTAATGATTATTTCATTTTTTTCTTTGCCCATTATGCTAAACAAAATTTGTTTGGTACCTCATTGAATAGAAAATAATTTGATTTATTTACTTCAAGGTAATAACTATTATATTTTTATGTGTTTTCTTTACAAAAGTAATGGAATCTTAACAATAAAAATAATTAATCATGCAAAAAAATGTAATATATATAATACAAAATAAAATAAAATTACTTAATGAATGTCCTATTACCTATCATGTTAAGTTACAATTTTAATAATTTACTGTCTTAAACCTTGGAGAAATATTTGCTTCCATATAAATTTGATATTATAATTAATTTCAAGTTTATATTTATAATAACGTATAATTTTCCATGTCTATCAGAAATATCTGGAATATCTGAAGATAATGTAAATAAAAAATATGAAATTAAACAAAAATGACGAAGAAAAAAATGCATTTTTTCTTGTTAATTTTTGTTGTGGTAAAATTTTTAATTAACAAATTTTTAAACAAAAGTGAACTTAATTATTATTAACTTCATTTTTGTTTAATCAATTACTAAAAGTTTAATTAATTTCAGAAATAAATAATCCACTAATTTGAAAATTTTAAATACATATTATTTGACGCAATATTTTTTGTTGTAATTACTTATTATTATATATTTATCTGAAACGACTTCAGTTATCATAATGCATTTTTCATTAATTCGAATATTTTAAAGTTGTCTTACTAAAGGTTAATACTTATTATTGTTAGTCATTGAAATGATTTTAACTTAAATGATATACAGTTATATTTTAAATTATTATTTTTTAAACAGAAGTGTATTTGTACCCACTATATCGGGTCGCTTTGTCCTCCATGTTCCCATTCCAAATTATAAATCTGGGAGTGGTTTGAACAAGGTTATTGGTCTTTTTTGGGTTCAATCTCTAAAATTTGAAGACCTAGATGGTACTGCCATCTTTGAGCCAAAGTCGTACTTTCTCCGTATGGTAGTGCTCCGATCAAAAACGGAAGACGCCTTTCTGAGTTCATTTGCCCAGACCCTGACAGGCGGGCTTGGCTTCGCGATGGGTCATAATTAACAACAACAACAACATCAATGTTCGAAACATGTTTTTATGTTTCATTCGAGTTTATTTAAATACAAGTTAAAATTATACAATCTGTTTTAGGTGTTTTAAAAATATCAATATATAAAACCTCATAAAATTCCCACTCCTTTAAATATGGGAAAATAAATAACAAACATTTTTAGTAGAATTTTGAAACTGAGTCAAAGAATTTATTTTGTACCCGGGTCATAAGCAAGTGTTGAATTCGTCACGGTATTACTATTTCAGATTACAATAAGAATATGCAGTCAAATATACAAATACATTGAAAACAGATTCTTTGGCATTTCATCATAGACTATAAATGAATATAAAATTTGAAGTAAGAAATATTTCTAGTTCCATTATCTTAACTTAATGTCATATTCATGTCATTTATTATTATATGCCATCATATGTCACTTCATTTATTATTTTCGTATTCATCATATTAAAACACTTTTCTATTAATAAATAAGAATAATGATTACGAATAAATCTTTTATATTCACAATAGGTAGTTAAATCTGATAAATATTTGTTACACTTTCTAACAACAACATGAATCATTTTCAATTGAGCAGTCAAACCAGAAATATATTTGATTGAAAATAAGAACCAGTCTTGGTTTGCAATCTAATTTTTACTTATGCCATGATTTCATAATAACTGAACATTCTATTGTTGATGTGTTTAAACTTTTCAAAAACTTTTGATTGGTTTTCTTAAATTTTAAAGAAAGAGAATTAATTATTAATGAAATTATATTGATGAATGGATTCTCAGTTTTTATTTGCATATAGTATTAAAAAATAAAAGATATGTTTTTTTTTTATCACGAAATCAAGAGATTATTTGGCTACCTGCCATTAATTTTAAAAGAGAAATCTCTGAATAAATCTAGTTTTCGACAGAATTATTGTTTATCTTTATGTTATGGAGAAATTTTTTCAGTCTTGATTTATATCATAACATTAATTAAATTAAAGTTTAAAGTTAAATCCTGAAATAAAAATGCAAACACACATGTGCAATTTAGTTTACTGTTGTTAGTATAAAATATATTTTAATTACAAAGTTTGTACAGTACTTTTTGCCCAATCTGAATTAATATCGACTTTACACCATATGTAAAAAAATAAATAATGAAATAATGATAGAAAATACAGATAGTGTTCTTATCCCTTAATATATATATTCTAAAATCTTTTGTTTCAACTTTTCTAAAAAATTGTTAAAACTACTATTTTTTATTGTTTTTCTTTTCAGTAGATTTTGACTTATACAGTTTAAAAAATAAATTTATAAAAACTGATCTTTACTGGCAGTCTAATCCGTTCATTTTTGCAGATTTTCTAAGGAATTTCCAGAAAAAGTTTTACACAAATTTCACATTGCTGAATTTGTTATGTTCATGCCTTAGATTTCTGAGTAAAATCTTACAACCGGTGAAATGTTTTCTATACTATGAATATTTAAAGAAAATTTTAATGCTTTTTATTACATTATGGAATACATGTTGTAATTTTAGATAAAGTTTTACTTAAATTTTATCTAAAATTTAGAATTAAATTCAATCAAATTTTAAAATTATATTTAATCATAAAATTTAAAAACTTAAATATTTTTAAACACCTATAAAAAGTCATTGTTATTAAAGAAATTTTGTATAAAATACTTAAATAAACAATTTTAAAAATTTTATTAATGAAATTTCAAACTGAATTAATAATTTTTTTAATTGCAATTAGAAGCTAGTAATATTGCAAAATTAATTTGACCATTACACGGTTGCAGAGAAATAGAAAACAAAATAAGAAGGATTGAGTTTAACAATAAACACAAATTGAAAAATAGTGCAAAGCTAAAAATGATCCAACATATGAGTGATTCATTCGCCAAATTGAAAAATTCTATATAATCAAAAGTTAAGAAAAATGACAGTATATAAAGTTTTTTTAAGATTTTCATTTTTTTATTGATTTTTATTATTGATTTTGAGGTGTTAATTCTTATTAAAAGGGAAATATTTTCTCACTATGTACTATTATGTATTACATACAACCTTGAAATTAAAAGTTATTAAAATTTTTAAATAATTTGAATGAGTTAATCGATATAGTGAGTGAAATATCCATAAAAAGGTGAATATTATACACTGTAAATAAATTAATGAGAATGGTGAATCATGAAGCATATGATAGCTAAAAAATTCAATTTTATCCATATTCGTCAATTACATTTTTATAAACATATTTATTTATTTTTTTTTTTAAATCCAAGTATTCCTATCAATTTTCTACATTACTTATGGGATTTATATATCTTCTTTCCCCATCACATTTTAAAAGTTATTGAAAACTAAGAACAGCACATCAAAGTTTTGCAGAAATATGTGTCTAAATGTATATCTGGTTATAGTAAAGTATATAGGGGGGGGGAGGTTACTACGCATATTTCGCAAGTACAGTTTTTAAATTATTAAAATGTGCTGATGTTATTGTAATTAAATAGACAGCATTTCCAAATATTTACTTATTTTTCATTAATAATAAAGTAAGAATTTGATTATTGAGTCTATTAATATACAAACAGCGTTTCCCAGAAGAAAAATTAAAATAGTAAAT
>JAPDSC010029182.1:664773-691360 GCA_026290005.1 Latrodectus geometricus | reverse complement strand
AAAATATCAATGTACTTATTCTTATCTACGTGGTATCATTTTTTTTTAGTTTTTCCTTGTAAGGTTTTAGAAAAAGTTTAGTTTTTTCTGATAATAAAAATATTCTGTTATATTTTATATTATTTTATAATAATCTAATAAGAGGATTTATGAAGAGTTAATAATATTTATCGTTGAGCGTATTTCATTAGACTCTTGATAGCAATGTTATTTTTGAATAATATGTTAAATTGTGACTTTAAAATTAAAAATAATTTAGATAAAATATAGAGTATATGGTTGTATATGAAAATACCATAAAATCTAATAAGATTAATTTAATTTGGGACACTATCCAAAAATTAACTAAATAATTCTGTTATTTCAAAAATATTTTAAGTTTCATTTCAAATATATAGCTATGGATTTCATAATCATCCAAGAAAATTTTTTTTTAAAAATATCTATTATTATCTCATTAATCTGTTATTAAATCTTATTAATATGTTTTTTCCATCATGTATAAAATTAAATGATATTAAAACGCATTTTACAGGTTTCCCCCCCCCCCAACAAATATCTTTTATCCTATCAAATATTTCATAAATAGTAAATGGTATTATTTTTGCAGAGAGATATAAGTTTCAGTTATTTTTTAATTAATAAGAAATTGTTAGTCAAGCAATGATTCTAGAAAAGTCATTATACCATTTTCATTCACTGATTTCAGTTTATTGATAATGAATTTAATCTTAAAAAGAAAAATAATATCTTTTAAATCTCAAATTTTTAAATTTCATGAATCATATTTGATTTGAGTTACTATCTCTCTCTTTATATATATAAGATAAATTATAATATTATAATGAAAATTGCGGCAAATTTAATATCTGTTAAAAATATTTAATTTTCTAGTCCTATTTTTATTGCTACAATACGTAGAGTTCCACAGATGTTATAGCACCCTAATCTTAAGTTATAGATATCTTACTGCGTGAAACCATTTATTGTTGTTTTTAGAACTCATTGCACGTTCCTTTATAATTAATTTTGCCATATATTTTGTAACACCATGTGTTTCATCATGGAAGTTATTAAAAGTTTCCAAGATAAAAACAAACATGTTTATGTATATTTGAATATCTCTTTTATTATCTGTAGAAAGCAGAAAAACCAAATATTTGTTTAGGAATATTACTGCTTAGGTACAGTAAAAAAGCTTCAATTGTTTATGTTGCCTTTATACAAAATATCAGAAGGCATCATGATTTTTTTAAATGCGTTTGCTTAGGGTTTATTCAATTTCTTATAAATATGTATAAACACATTTAAAAATATAAAATCATTCATTAGAGAATAATTATGATTCTTCCAAACAGGTAATATGATATTGAAAGTTATGATCCTTTATTATTAAGTTTGAAACAAAATGTAAAACTTTCCCGCAACATTCAGAATTCATATAATATGCTTAGTCTAACTTAACTGGTAATCATCTAATATAGTAAATGTACGAAGATAAATGTTACTCAAAATGATGTTAGATGTCTTCATCATACGAATATATAAATGTTCTATATTATAAATGGAATTTCGTTTTCCCATTTGGATTTTAAATGGTTCTGCCTGAAATGATCTTTCATCTAGTTAAATGGGTTTGTCTGATGAAAAGTATATGAAAAATACACGTAATCTACTGGCAAAGTAAAGGTAATTTTATATCGAATTCTCCCTTTTATGATGATCATTTATCATCAGACTTTCATTAAAGAGTCGCGGTGACCTGGAAATCACCTGAGTAACTGTAGAGAAATGAAAAGACATGTCTCATGTGAAGTAACTAGTGTAGCTTTATTTTAAATAACACAGTATAATTTATTATTTTGATTTAATATTTGGGATCATTAATAATTTAAATAATAATTCAGGGTAATACATAAATAAATATATGTTTTACATTGATTACCAAATTTTTAAAGTTATCTTACTCTTAATAAATTTTTCATAAAAATTCTTATTTACCTGTTAGGTAGAAAGTGATTTTGATGTTTTATATTTTGAGTATTCTTAAATTTGTTCTTCAGAACACTGAAAAAGGAATTTTTTTAATTAAGTTTAATTTATATAAAGAAGAAAACTCAGCTGGAAGTAAACTTTATGAAATAGGTATTGATTTTTGATTAATGGGTAAATTTTTTACAGAAATTTTGTATTGAGAGTGAAAAATGATTTATCGCATTACCATGATGTGGGATCGATCTCTGAGTAATTGAAATTTGATCTTTATTTTTTCTTTACTTCAGATGTGTTCAAGAAGATTCATGTTTCCTTAAAGTTGATTATAAAACAAAAGTAAAGACAGATTTTCTTTGAAAAATACGAATTTATATTATCCATAGTTTAATGTATTTTTTATTTTATATATTATAATATATAAAATAAAATAATATTTTTTTATTTTATTATTATATGTATTAATATTTTTTAATTTTATATATATTTTTATTATCATTTCCACAGTTTTCTATAAGTTTTTAGCTTGCCTGCACTGTTGTACTTCTAATGGTAACCTTAATAATTAGTTAGATATTTAATTAATGATAATTGGTTCTTAATTAATCACATTAATAATAATTTTAGTTTACTATTTTGCAATTTTTAAAAATGTTTTATTCTTAGAGAATTGTAAAATTGAATTCCTTTGGAATAATGCTAAAACTTATAAATAGCCCAATGACTTTTCCTATACTGTTAGGAAGTAATTTATTGAAATAAATGATAGAAAATAGGCATCTTAGTAAAATAAATATCATATCATATTACTATAATTTATTCTTTCTGAATAATTTTAGTTAGATATTAAACTTTTAAGTTATACTGTTAAATATTTCGGTTGATTATCATCTTTTAAAAAAATGAAAGCAAAAAAGCTTACCTAATAACGTCGGTATTCAATTTCTGAAATAACTTTAAAAATCTAAGCATGTTTACAAGTCAATATACTTTAAAGTTTCACTTGAATTTAAGATAGATTGCCTACTTAAAATAAGAATTAAAATCGTCATAAAAATACTGTCATGGTGAAGACACAAAATATAAGAGCATTATTAATATAAATTTAATGAATCACCAGAAGAATCAGATGCTTTATCCACGATAAAAAAAAATAACAGAATACAACACGATGGCTACTTTAAATATAATTTAGATCTTCAGTTTCCTTCAGTACATATTTCACAAATGCCTCTTTAATGCTAATCAGCTAGATGCAATATTAGAACTAAAATTTTGCACTATATTAGGATAATGAAGAAGTTAATTTTTTAAAGTTCTATTATTTGTTTGTATCACTGGTTGTTAAATTCTTCTATTAGACATTTTTCAAATTTTGTATTATAGAAACCATTGCCTTACCTCTACATTTATAAACAAAGGATCCGAGGACAAACAAAATTTTATTCAACCATTTGTAGATGATGGAACTAAAACTCTGTAAATAAAACTTAATTTAAGATAATTTCTGATTAATAATATTACAGTTCTGGGATTTAAGTTTAAAAGGAAAGCATGAAACTTAAGTTTATTGTTTTTCATTTTCTTTGAAGATTATATTAATTAGCTTTCCGAATCCAAACGAACAAAACATCATCAATTGACACTCACATCTTAGCAAATTAACTATTTGACAGCATTTAGTTTGTCATACATTCTTTTTAATAAGAATAAAATCTTAAAGTAATTTAACTCAAAATAACAAATAAGAGTTACAACTGGATAACAAATGAGATGTTTAATTTAAAAGGAAAATGGGAAAAAGGTTTTTTAGAACAAAGTGGTAGTCCGGATCGTACAATGGCATACCTAGTAACAGTAGATCACTTTGGTTTCCTCAAAACCTATGTAGAGATAAAATAATAATTACTCACCTTACTCAAATGAGGACACAATGAGAAAACCTTCTATTGTAGCTTCTTATAAGAGCATTCTATAGGTTACAGCTTATTATACAAATTTGAAGATTATAAGGAACATATATTTACACAGACATTGATTTAATTTAGAATTAATTTTTTTTTAGAAACTAATTCAGAGATCTCTGTAAGGAATGAAAACAAGAAAAACAACCTCAGCAACATACTTCTTTGTTGCAGATCTTTTTCAGTTATATATATTAATAATACGAATTAATTTTTTCTATTACATTAAAAAAACTATTTAAATCGTCATTGCTGGTTCAAACTAACTACAAAGTGGATATTATGATTTATTTATTTCTTGCACAAACAATCAAATCTTAATATTTAATGTTTGCTTCGCATGTTACATTAAATAAATTTATCTTTACTTAATGATTAATAAGTATTTCTTTTTTAATAGCTGTATCGGAAGAAAATCTCCAAAAACATATAAAATAACCAATCCCACTAGGATATTCCAATTTTTTTTTATTTCAATACCCAGTATAGAACTAATTCCATTGACAAATTTACTTGTTTTTGATTAGGGGATGAAATTGTGTATTCAGCATTATTGGTGAAAACAATTATTTGCTTAACTAACAAACCAATTATAAATAAAACAAGGTGACGTACACATGAGCTCATTTGTAACAAAAGAAACAACCACTTCATGGTTAAAAAGAAATCACTGAGGTGAAGACAACGCCGAAATCAGTTTTTAAAGAAAATACCCGCAAGAGCAATATTCCAACAATGCAATGTTGAATCCAACGCCAGACTCCAGGAAGTCAGAACAAAATCGTTTGGTCAAATTTCATCATGCCGAATAAAACTTCTAGAAACAAATCTTTAGAATGAAAAAATCCAACCAACAGACAACAATATAAGCTAAAAAATTCAGCTACTTTGCACAAAAATGTGTGAAAGCAGGCCATTTTATAAGCTGAAAGTGTCAACTTCTGCTTTTAATTAAATATGCAAACTAACAGAAATAAAATTTTCTAACTCATACTTATTTTTTTATTTAAAACTATTGTAAAATGTTTTATTCAGAATTAATTTTGCTACTCAGTTGCAAATATATATGTATTCAATGATAAAAATTTCATCTTATTAAGAAATATTAATATCTAGTTATTAGCTGAAAACCACTTGGCTATGTTTCATTTAAATAATTTAACAACTGGTTTACTGATTTCATATTTGACTTACTGTATTCTAAATTAACTAACTCTAAATTACGTTAGTATGATGTACTTAAAAATTTTGGTAAGTGAAAACATGTATCTACAATTCTAGCATTAAATTTCAGACAAACATTAAATTGATGCAAGAAAGTAGAAGCCGAACTTATTTTTGTATACAACATACTAAAATAAAAATATCTCAAAAAATTCTATTTTAATATTTGATTAAGTTTTAATCATGCATTTTTAAAATTAATATGTAAAAGTGCTCGTATTACGAAATAATTTACAGTTTTGAGAAACTGCGTTTTGTACCACAAAATAGTCTCATACATAGAAGTCTTATAAACAATGTATAGCGAATGACATTCATAATGTTTGCAAAATATTTTCAGCTATGAAGTTATTAACCATTGTAGATGAGGATTTTTTTATCCACGTTCCAATGCATTTCAAATCAGTGACGTATTTGAAAAGGAGAAAAAAATACCTTCGCTAATAGAGCAAAATTAATATTTATTCAGAAATAGAGAAATGAAATATTTTTGAATGTAATTGCAATATGAAAATGTAGAAGGAAGGAAAGTTCTGTAGTCGTTAAATGCTCCTAGTAGTATCGTACAGTAGTAACGTACTCTAATCTTAGCAGTAATGTACAGATGACAATTTTAAAAAGAGAAATAACCCTCTTGAATTTAGAAAAGTTCCATAATTTTGATTAAATTATTTATATAGCTGCGGAAATTATATTAAATATATTTTATGAAAATTCTACTATTTTTTAAAAAAAAACTATCCCAAGATTTTAGCAGCATTAACGTATTTGTTTCAATAAGATATTCACATTAGATTATTAAACATCAGCCGCTTTAAAATATTGTGATCCTAAATCTAGTTAAAAGTTAATAGTCTTGTTTCTTCGCATGGGCTCCAAAAAATTATTCATTTCCACGCCGAAAATATTGCTATATTTTGTTATATCTCTAAATTGAATTTTCGGATAATTTATTCTTAATATGTTAATTATAAAGGTGACGTCAATAAAATGATGATTTAAAAGAAAAACACAAAAAAAAAATCTTTTAAGCTTAACTAACATAATGGAAAACTAAACGTAAATATTACTATTTTAGAATATTATTTTTATATAAAAGTAATGTTTTTATTAATAAATTTAAGCAATAAATCTGTTATAAAAGTAATGTATTTGTAAATATTTTAAGCAATTACTTTACTGTAAAGTGCAATGACATCTAATATATTTCATTATGTAAATAATTAACTTAGTTCTATTTTTAAATACATATTTTTAAAACAGATACGAATATCTCTAATGGTTTGCTAGTACATTATTTATTAATTATGAAGAATTTTTAATTTCATATTTTATATTATTTTTGTAGTAATTTATTATATTAATAATAAAAATAAAATTAATACATTAAAAACTCTTGGCAAAATTATTATTAAGTTCTAGATCAAATCTTAGGTTGTTTTTTTCGTCCTATTCATCTAATCGCTGATAAATATTATTGACATTTCCATCCGTGTTTGCGGTTTGCTGTATTTACTCATCGATCAACCATAGGCTAAATGTGCCATTGCTGTATGTCATTACTATTAATTTCCGATTATATTTCAGATTATTATTACATGAATTTAGAGATCTTTTAAAAGTTGAAAACGAAGTAAAATATACATTCTTATGTTCCATAAACATCTATGCAAGTATAAACTTAATCTAAATTAAGTTATATATTTTCTGATTATTTTATGACTAATGAATAAATATTTTTATCTACTGTCTCCACATTTCATTGAGAAAAAACTTTAATAAAAATATACTTTTATTAAAATATATTTTTATTAAAGCATTATATTATTTTTTTCATTTTAATATGCTTAAAAATGTAAGGTAAGTACTGTAATCACAATATAAAAATTCATTTGTTATTTTCATATTATTTTCAAGGTGAATGTTGGTTAATAGATTTGCTTTTTAAATATAATGTAGATTAAAATTTCACAGTATCCGTTCAATGAATATTTCAATTTTCAAAATAAATTATTTTATATTTTCAGTATTTTTATAAGCACTACCTATATAATAGTTTAAAGAATAAAAATGCATTAAGCATGAATTTATAAAACAACGCTATTTCAAAACCAAAAATTTACATTGACACATAATTTAATATTTATTTTTGGAAATCTTTACCATATTATTTAGCAATTTTTTTCAATGAAAAATGTTTATTTTCAGTAATACATTAATTTTATTAAAAGTTAATCATGGGAAATAGCAAGTAAAATATGAAAATTATATATAAACTTGGCATTGTGAAATGAACGGAAGTCATAAAAAATGTTAAGTAACAATAAAATAATTGCAAAACAGAATTTTAGAAAATTAATTTCTTTATGATTTTTGTATTAAATTTGATTATATCTCTATGTACTAATAAAAAAATTTCGATATTTAATATGAATACATGTGAACTATAGTTTAAATATATGTATAATGTAATGAGAAACTACATATCTATCAATATGAAAAGTGCCGCTACGAACAATTAACGTGCAGAAAGAAAACAAAACTGATTTATTCATAATGCCCATGCATTAAATAAAAGAGAACGAACAAAAGAAATGGTGTATGTATGATACTATACATACACAAACAACGATTATAACTTCCTGAAGCACTAACATCACATATCGATCATACAACTGAGTAGTACATAGTATAATGGTTAATAATCAATTATGTCTCTTATACTAGAAAATACATTCTGTACAAGGTTGTGGCTTGCTGAGAATCACATTATGAGTTGTACGGGTGATATAGTACTGCAGAATCTACTGACATATCCATCAGGACTTGGAATGTTGTGACAGTCTACAGAAGAGATTTTGGGAATCTTTTCGTCCTTCGGCTACTATTATCTGCGTATGTCCGCATTCCATGTGGCAGATCATTCACACACGTCATCTGTCATGTTTACGTGGTTATGGCACTGAAGGCCATACGGACAAGTAATAAATACATTTCCTTCTTACGCTCACATTCTTTATTTACTATCTTAATACACTCTCATCAAGGTGGAGTACGCTCGAATCATCAGGTGCCTTTCTTTAATTCGAATATAATGGTTAAATATGCGTGATATAAGTCTACAGGTGCAATATTTAATTTCGCTTTCAATATCCATGTGCTTCTGAATTATTTTTAATTTGTGGATATGTGTGTATTATATGAATATTTAATGTTGCCAAATTTATACGAAGAGAATCAAATTTTATATCAATAAAGAGAAACATCATATTACACTCTAATCTTTTAACAAAAATGAATTAATATTAAAAATAATTTTTCTTTTAGTATGTAATTAAATGTCGACGCATATCTGCATAAAGAATTGTTTTCTTGAAAATGTCATCTAATACAAGAAAAAAATGAAACATATTTGCTTACTTACTTTCCTAATTATGTACTTAAATGATGGTTTAAAAATTGTAAATTCATATATGTATCATATTTATATATTTACAAATATATGTACAGTAATAAATACTAATTTACAAATAAAATTATAATATATATTTATAAAATGTAAAATTTGCAGGTAATTTTAGGTTTGTTATGCATACGGATTGAATTTTTATCAGTATCTGAAATAATAATTAATGATCGATATTCTTGTTTCAATTTCAAGCAAACCATATAAAACATATTGAATCAAAAGTATATATCATAGTATTTAAGATATTAACTCATTCCTTTAAATTTATCCTCCTTGAACGATTTCATATTGCGTCATATAATTACATAACTTTAACATTATAAAAACTATTAATTGTGCTTGCTTACATTTGTTAAATTATATTCATTTCATTTAACTTAATGCGTTCAAAAATCTATTTTTATATTTACTTTAACTGATAAAAATGTCAATACATAATTGTAAAATGGAATTAAATCCATTAGTGTATAGATGAAACTGTGCCTATTATTAGGTACCGATTCACAATGCATGATACCTATTAATCTTGCATCATAACCTGTCATTTGGTATAATAGCAAATGATACTGATTTATTCAAGTCAATACTTCGAAGGAAGTTTACTAGAGGGAAACTGGATTACATTAACATTCGAAATGCAATATATTAGTATTCCACAGAATAATCTCCAGTAAGTGTAGGATATTCTGCAACTAGATTTGTTAAATTGATATATACATATCTCTATACTCACGCATTTATGAAAAAAATAATGATTTATCAATTGATTGAAAGCTAATTGCATATATATTAATTTTTTTAAACAATTTATTAAATACCAATATTAGAAACTATATTTGTCTTCTTATGTTGTTACACGAAAATTTTTAGAAAGAACGAAAATGTTTGTTTTTTAATGAAATGTTCAAGACATTTTTTTGAAACTTGTGTATTTTAATTGCTATAAATCAAATATTCACATATGTGTTTCGTATACACACTAAAAAGTTCTTATAAGTTACTTTTTTTCAAATGTTTCTTGAGGAGTAAGATTATTTTTTATTTATCAAAAGAGATATTTCCAAACAATTTCATAAGTGTTAACCTTCCAAACTTTTATTTATTAAAATCAACTCATTAAAAATATCTATTTGATGTTTGCTTCATAATGTTCGTATAGTTTTGTTGTAAGCATAAGCTCTTTACTTAGAAATTAACTTTTGGGTGTAATAATTAAAATAAGGTATGTTTATGTTTTATATTAATGAATGCATAAGAATTCTTCTATATTGTAGAGTGATAAAAACTATATTACTTTCATGGTAATCAATTATAAACAATTACACATTTTAAATTATTTTTCTAATATTGACTCAATTTTCATTATTTAACATATGTTCTTTTTCAAATAGTTTTGTTCTGCACTATAGATATTAAAATTTCTACACCTCTAATAAATACAATTAACAAAATTATACTTGTTCTTTAAACGTATTACACTGGAAATAACAAACAATTAAATTTCAAAGAAATTTGTAAGGAAAGATCTTAATATGTGAATAATGAATAACTATAATTGGAATAAATTGTATGATACAAATGTAATCAAAATAGATTTTTTTTTATCGTAATATGCTACAATTTACTACAAAAATAAGAGTACTTTAATTATTTATTGACATTCAGATTCAAATTAAATTTTATTTTTTAAAAATGGGCTAATTGATAAATAATATTGATGATGAATAAAATCAATAATATTTTCCTATTATAATCATACAAGCAGAATTTTTTAAACAATATTTTAAATATATCTTATTGTCAAAGAAAATTACTTAAAATTATAAGTTAGAAAAATGAAAATTATGTCCGGTGGTTTGTGTTTTGCTTCATTTTGTAATATATCTTCTTATGTGCTTTCCATTTGTACCCTAAAGTGCTTTCGTATTTTAAATTTTACAGAAACTGTTGATGAATTAGATGTTTCATAGAATAAAAAATAGTTACTTATTATAAACATTACAATATCAGAAATAAATGTTGTCATATATTAATTAATAATATCATATACATCATAATTTGTTAGAATGTAACTCCCGCACGTATAGAGATTACATTTTTTAAACCATATATTTTATACCACAATGATAGCACTTTAAAATTTCCAATATCATTATATGGAATGCCAGAGTAAAAAAATATTAACCATTTTACGATCCATCATCTTCTTTATCAAATAATATTGAATCCATCTATTTTAATAATATGATTTACTTTAAATTATGCCTGAAAAATATTTCTCTCATTTGGGTTGCTTATAAAATTCTAAAATGTAACTTAATTTTGGCTAAATGATTGGTTAAATAACAGCGTTAAAAGATTGTGACAAGAAATATTGATTAACTCGTTTTTTACTAGTATGTCAAGAAAAAATATTATTGATTTCTCCTTCGATTTGTGGACAGTTTTTGAACAAAGAGAAACAGAATTCCAAAAATTGTGTGAACTACATTAAGAAAATGAATAGAAACGCGTCATGGCTTCTGTGAAAGAACTAAATAATGTCTTTAATGCCTGTTGTGCATGCATTATGATATCTTTTGGTTAATTTAATTTTGACCTAAGAGTTTATTAACACAGCTTTGATGATTCTGCGCATTAAATAATTCTATTATAAAATACAAAAATTTGTATATTATTTATGGTATTATTTTTGAAAAAATTAAATTGTATATGAAAAATGTGTACATTATTTATAGCAATATTTTGCAAAAAAAAATTTAATGCAATTAGGTACTAGGAAAATATAATAGTTTATATATCGTTATAGCACTAGACTCAACATATTGGTTAGACTATACTTTAGGGTGCCCCTTTGATTCTAGCCAAGTTGTGATAACGATTGATCGGTAAGCTGGGCAAAACCGAATCGTGTTCTGATTGTTTTATAGTTTCTAGAATTTTAAGAATCTAACGGACTTTGAGTTACTTTTGAATGTTCAATGATACATGTTAGAACTGTAATCGGCGCAAACAGGAATGGCGCCAAAAAATTGCCAAGTTCGCCAAAGGGCACCCAAAATTATCGCTTTACCAAAATATTAATAAGTACTATCATTTCAAATTTTTTTAAAATATGGTATAATTGTATTGCACAGTAAATAATTTAAAAATATTACTACACAAAATGAAAACTAAATAAATTTAAAACACGCTAAAAGACAATAAAAGTTAAAACAAAATCATTTGAAGTTTACTACTATTTATATAAATCCTTTTTTATTTAACTCGTTATCATTCATCAAGATTATTACAAATACAATTTGATTGTTTTTTTGCTAATAATTGAGTATATACACACTAGAATTCATATTAAAATAATGCATTACAATTATCATTTTTTGAAACATTATTTCATTGACAAAATGAAAAAAGGAGAGACAAAAAGAATTTATATTTATCATTAAACAATACAAATTGTTATAAAAGCACTGTTTTAATTGGTATCAATTTGTATGAAAAGTGGTTATACATAAAAATATAATAAGCTCTTAATATAATTTATTTTAATTTAAAGCAGCATATGCAAATTTTCAGATAATTAATCTAAATTATACACACTGGCAGATAATTTCTATTCTACTATTTGAAGACATTTTAAGTGAAGTAGAAATAAGTAAGAAAATAAATTCTCATCGTCTCTCCCGTGATGAAAATAAATTTAAACGCATAGCTGTCTGAGACATACTTATGTAAATAAACAAGGAATTTAAATAAATTCATTTATCTTGTCTTCTAGCTGTAATTAATAACTTCATGAAAAGGTCGTAAGAGGTCTTTTAAGTAGTTGCATTAAATTTTAAGTGAAATAATAAAATATCTTATAATTATTACTCTTCAGTTTCTTAAGATGTCAAAATAAGAGAAAATATATTTGATTTTCTTGAATATTTAATTTAATTAATATTTTTACTATCAAACAAATAATACTTTTTTTAATAAGGATATCATTTTATCAAACAAATAATAGTTTTTTAAGAGGAATTTTTTTTAATAAATAGAGTATGTTATTAAAAATGATAAAAAGTAAGTTGTTTAAAAATTAGTGACAAGCCATAAAATGTTTTTCAGAATACATTGTTATATAACTATGCAATAGTATACAACGTAATTGCCTCCTTCTTTCATGTCTATATTTTTTATGAGAAACATTTTTGGCAGAAATTTCATTCCATATTAAAGAAATTAGTTAGCACTTTACGATGCATTAGTACAGTAATTGGAATTGAAGTTTATTGTTAAAAATTGAAGTCTATATTAAAAATATGAAACATGAATATTTTAATACAAATTTCGAATAAAGCATAATATTATACAAAATTAATGAAATTGATAATAAAACAAAAGTGAGTTTGTTTCTCAATCTGAGATTTATTGCATTGCTCACAAGAGTAAATTTTACTTATCTTGGAATGACTTTAATAATAGGCAATAAAATAAGAAACTCATGTAGATAGATGTTTAACTAATTATATCCAATGAAATTTTTCTCAACAATAACTTAATTCAAATATTGTTTTCTGGTCCCTTTTCAAAGAAATAGCTTCAATAATGGAAATCTAGTTAAAAGTACTTACATTTTAACTAACTTACAATATTCTTACAAGGCTCTTGATTACTAACGAACTTGAAAGCCTGAAGTAGCTCTTAAGTAAGGAAATTTGAAATTTTGTTCACTATAGAAGTATTGATATTTATCTAAGTATATCATTGTGAAATGCTTTCATCTAACATTTTAAAACAATTTGTATTTGTATTTTAATTCTTAAAATATTTTATCATTTAATATGCATGCGTAAGTCATTTTGCAAATACAAATAATTTCTATTCAATTAAATTATTTATCCTTGATTCTGATGAATACCTAAATACTCTTATTTATTTCTTAAAACTTACTAGAATGCCTTGTTCTAGTCTTTACTGATTATTCTGTAGTATTTCATATATTATTAAAATTATTTTCTTTGAAATAGACTCACGGAATGTTAAGAAATTGATTACTACATCTTTTTAACGTCATATTTTTGTAGGAGAAATATTTCCGTTTATGGAAATGTAAAATAATGTTAAGTATTATAAGTAAATTTTTAGACAAATATTATAAGAAAAAATACTCAGGTTTTAAATGCAGTTTTTAATATAATCTGTCGTAAATGTATAAGTATATTAAATTTTTATAATCTTATTTATTGTAAGTATTATTGAACTTAATACGTAAAAAATGAACATATTTTACATAAATTTTTAATTATATAATATATTACCAATTTAGTTTTTGTTATTATATTAAGGAATACAGAATCTTTAAATCATAAATTGAAACATTTTCAACACTATTGTTTGCTAAATGAAAAATTATTCTTCATCACTTAAAATATCAAAATGATTCGCATCAAGTATTTTAGATATCTTTGGGCTGGAGCACATTGGGCTGGAGCACATAGACATTTATACAATTCCAGCTGTTAGTTTATAAATTAAGTTTCATTTAAGTCAAAGATTAGTCATTTAAATTAAAGATTAGTACCAATATTTAGGTACTAGGCTTTGATTTAAGTAAAAGATTGATTGTAGTAGAATTTAATAAATGAAATGTTTATTTGTTAATGAATAACATCATATTTGTTGGATTTTAAATTATATTTACAGCTTCAATATTTGCTTAATTTCTTAAAGATTGGAGATCAAGTAAATGATAATAAAAATTATATTCATAGTTTATTGCAAATTATATCTGGAGAGGTTAGAATTGAGATTAAATATGTGAATTTGTTATTTCTAAATAGTGTTTCTACATATAACTTAAGAATTATTTTGTTCATATTTTGAAAACTTTAATGTGAATTGTAAACTGCCTACCAAATTTAAAATTCTATATAATATATAAAAATCGTTATACTTAATACATATTTTTTTAGTAAAGGATTTGCATTTTATGACTATTTTAATTTATTACGTTAGACATAGCCAAGAAGCTTTTTTAAATGTGTTGTAAGTGCTTAGAATTAGCTTTACAGAAAGAAAAACATTGCTAGTGATTTTAATGGTTTCTCTCAAAAAAAATTCATATTTTTCTTGATTAATCGCACACCTATAAGTATTAAATACGTTGTTTCGTGAATCTTATTGTATGTAACCTCAATTTTAGAAATATTTTCTTACAAAAACTCATCAATTAATTTTTTTGATTTGAAAAAAACATTAAATATTATTAATAAATAAAAAATGTGATGTGTATAAAACTATTTTAATACTAAAAATCACAACAGTTTTCCGTGTGAAAAGGAATTTCTAACTTCACAAACTTTGAAACTAATGTTTGAACAGAACAAACTTTTACTACAGAAGATATATTTCTCAGTATGGCTCTCACAATTCTCTTTAACCACGTGGGAACTAAGATCGATAACAGGTATGTTATGAGATGGCGCTGAAGTTCGATCCCCTCACCAAAATACGATCTTCTGCTACGCCCCTTCTACCTTCTAGGGAGGCGCTGGAGAGTTTCGCGGTTGAGAAAAGCCATCTCATCCACAAAACGTGTTTCTTCATTTCGCTCTCTGGCAACTCGATGCAAATGCTTCCCTTTCCACTGAGGCGCAGGTCTTGAGTTTGTTTAGTGGCGCTTTGGAAACTTTTATCTTTTAAAACTTTTTTTTGTTGCATATTCCAGTAAACTTTTGCTAAGACAAAATGCCGTATTTATATGTGGAAACGGCTAGGGAAAGACTTTGTAGAGGCAGCAGGTATGTTAATTTATTCTTGTACGATACATAAATTTTATAAAAAGATTCTTATAGTATTTTTATTAAGTAAAATTTATTATAAGTTTACTTTAACAATTATATCAGGAGACTTGTAAGAGCTGCATTATTTTATCAAGTTAAATTAAAAAAGAAATTATAAAATCCTTAAAATATTATGAAGATACTTATGATTAGAATATAAATAAATATTTTTTTTTATAAAACTTAAATAATTATAAATATGTTTGAAATAAATTTGATTGTATAAAACATATACATCACACAATTTTAAATGTTTCATGGTTTTACTTTTAAATATAAATTCGAAAAAAATTATTTTCCAATGTTTTATTTATTTTAATAATTTGGAGAAAATACTCAAATACCACTTAATGAATTAAAAATAAAACGATATATATATATATATATATATATATATATATATATATATATATATATATGTGTGTGTGTGTGTGTGTGTGTGTGTGTATAACATCTTTATGTTGTAGCAATTAAATGGGTCTATCTGTATCCCTTTATTAGTATAAAAAAATTAAATTGTCAACATAAATTGAAATGTTAAATTTGAAATGATTATAAGTTATTTTCAAAAGTTTGATAACAACACATTATAAAATATTAAACAAAATAATGAGCTTCTTGTCAATATATACAGCGTAAAATAAAAAAGAAAATGATGAAAGATTATTTGGGAGAATAGAGGTTCGTGTTTCCATAAGTGTATCTTGCTATATAATAAAGAATTTAATTTTTTTCTGGAAACAATATTTTAAATATTTTTAACCATTTAATTAGCTGTATAAGACATAAATATTCATTTAGATAAAATGCTTTACTATTTATTTTCATTTTTGCAAGTAAAATTATTAAACATTTATTCAAATAACTAGGTTTTACTCTGTTTTATCTTTTGTTTTAATATTATTTTTGTGCCTGTCTGTTAAAAATTATTTATATTCATAGTGTTTAACATTTAAATAATGATTTATTTCAATTATAAGTATTGTGAGGTGTAAATTGTGTTGCTGGTTAATGATTATAGATTGGTCGGTATTGGTGTATACTGTTTTCAATTGCTTACTTCTAATAATTTTGTATTTCCTGTAGCTTTATTGAAAAAAAGAATAAAATGTCATAAAATATCATTCCTTCGTAATACATTTGAAAAATGTTTATTTGTGAAGTATATGCTTTATTTACTGAAACTTAAGCTTGAGATATTCGGTTATAAAATTTACACATTCTCTAGAATTTTTATAATATTTGACTAACAATAAATCACAACAATATTAGCTCATAATAAATTAATATATTCTTTTGCATTATTTTGTGAATTATGTAATCCCTTCTAAACATACTTAAATATAATAATTTTTTAAGAAATGTTACTGTTGAATGTAATTGTAGAAATAACTTAACAATAATTTGATCATCTGTGAAAAAATAGAAAAGAAATATTCTTTCGTTTTTAAATGTACTTTTTTGCAAGAGTTCGAATCAAAATAATTGTAGTAGAATATTAATCACAATTTTGAGTTACAAACTCACCTATAATTTTCTTTAATAAGCTTACAAATTTCAGGATATGTTATTGATTACTAGGGTATTCAATAACAAAAGTAAAAAGTCTGAAAATATTAAAATTTCAAACAATATATTGCTTAAAATTCAAGAATAAACTAATTTCTTCAATATTCTCAATATATAATCCTGATACAGAAATTTATTTAAGTGGTATGCTTATAAAAATTTCTATATCAGGATTTCATCTTTTGTTTCTTGTTTAAACTCTTATAATATATATTGTTATGAAACGAGTTATTTAATAAAAAAAAATAAAAATAAATTACATTTGAACATTTGTAATCAAAATAATTTTCTCTACCACGTAATGAAAATGAAATATATTGATTTCGTCAACATTTTTCAGAAAAATCTATTATTCTTTATGTGAATTATGTTATATTTTATTATTTTTTATTAAAAACAAATGGATATATATATATATATATATATATATATATATATATATATATATTTAATTGTTGTTAAAGATTTATATAAAATGAATATTTATATCATTGAAATGAACTGAATACATAGAATTAAATAATCTAGATTAACTCAATTCCAAGAAGATGAAGCTACATTATTCGCAATGTCTTATTAAATCTTAGATTTACTTGAAGCACTTTGAATTAAAAATTTAAGTGTAATAATGGATGCATTATTTTTACATAAATGCCAAATAACATTATATAACATGTTAATAGGAGTGAGGTAATTATTATTGTGAAATTTTGCTTTCATCTCTTAAGTGGAAGAAAAAAATCATCTGTATTAAAGTAACACCGTGACCCTTTTCTTCTTATAGAACACATAGGAAATGTATCTAAATATAATTAATACTGAGAGTAAATGTAACGTATTATTTCGTATATACTTGCCAAGTGGTTCGTGATTCATCTTGAAACTGTTAATGAGTTAAATGAACACCTGGTGTGTCTCTTGTTCATTTAGCTGTTAAAACTCTCATAGTTGCGTCTACTTCTTGTTGAATAGTGAAATCACAGTATCATACCTACTTAAAAAATGCTCAGAATTTTTCTGAGTTTATTTACTAGACTTCTTGCATCATATATTGTGTGTAAATTCTGTCCTTGAAAATATTCACGGAAATTTATTATAAATTGAGAATATTTTCGTATAAGTTACCCAAAGGCTCTGACATATATTAACACTTCAATTACAATAATTCGCAAAGAACGGAAAATTTTTAAAGTTGCGTGCAGTGCAGTACCTCATCTATCATTTTGCACCAATACCATTAGTTATTCAGGGTGAGTGGGCGGTTGAATGGTCAGCTTTCTTCCCTTCAGTTTAATATTCATATAACAAAGAAAACAAAACTCAAAAACATGTTTGATTTTTGAAAAAATGTTTGTTGGAAAAAAATTTTGAAGACAAATGAAAGAGCTGATTATTCTTTTACACTTTGAAGTTCCACGTTGTCACATATAAATATGAAAAATTACTTGTCTGCGAATGTAAATGGTCTTCATATATTCCATCGATTTATTAACTAAACACAACACAGAGTATGTCTCATGAAAGAATGAATTCAGAACGGAAGGTCACATTAATCACTTCCACCAAAATTTGATGGAAAATTAATGAAATATTGTTTATCAAATGCAGCACCTACTTCATCAATATTTATTGAATTTTTCTATACCTCCTCTTATAATAGCTGACACTTCAATGTACTTAATTACATTTTCAAAATACTTTCACGTATTAAGTCTATGATACAAAACACAAGTGTTTGACGTATGCAAAGTAAATGTTTCAAGTTACGACAATATGAATCATTTCAAATTTTTTATCTGAAAAGAACAGATAATTTTGCTTTATTTATTCGTAATAATTCTTTGAAAGATAACATTTGTGCAAATTATATTGCAAAGTTTAAAAACGATGCATCAGATATCACATTATATAAACTTTTGTAATAATTGCAGTTAAAGGCAGACTTTTAAAGGTAATATCTCTCGTTGAAATCTTAAAGAAATTAATTTATATATTATTCCTAGTGAAACTGTAATAAATCTGATTATTTTCCTAATCAATTTTTAAAGCTTTTAGGATATTTTTTCTGAATTCTTAAACTAAAAACATTTTCTATGTAATTAGTCACTCGCTAAAATTCTAAGGTAAATTAAATTGCAGAAATGTAGAGAAATATAGCATTGTATTACGACTTATTTTAAAAATCTATAAAAAGTTAAATAATAATACTTTTCACTTGTTCACTGTATCATGGTAATGAAATCTTAATTGATATATTAAGTATAATAATTGTGAGCTCTTGAATTTCAAACATCTTACGCATTTTCTACTTATTCCAAAGTATTGCTTATCTTTAATGGGATTTTCGTATGTACTTTATTCATATATAATACATGAAATAAGTTTGGTCTCTTTATGTGTGTGAAACTATAATATACTTTTCAATAACAATAGTAATCTGTGTCGTCAAACAAATTTTTATATTTTCATTAATAAAATATGTAATTGTTATAATATAACTTATTGTAAGCATCTATTTCAAGGGACAGCTATTCATAAAGTAATATTACAAAATGTTATATTTGTAGCAGTCTGGATTTTGTTTCAAGTACGACATGATTGTAATTTTTTTTAAATGTTACATTAATTGCCAAAAATTAAGGAAAAGTCACAAAATTAAGGATTACTCTCCCAAAAATAAGTTAAAGTGAAATTTGAATGTGTTGGTAAATGGAGTTGAACAATATGATATTATACAAAATAATGACGATGCTGTTGGAATTCATCATTTGCAAGTGCACATAAAAATGGATAAATAAAAGCGACAACTGTAGCTGCTTATCCGAGATTAGAAACCTGGTATAGCGAAACTATAACAATAGCTTACAGGCGATGGCGAGCTATTGGAAGACTAGAGGCAAGACAAAGTCAGATAGAAGTGGCTAGATGGCTGAATGTGAGCTCGTATGAGATTTATAGAATTTGGGACTAAATTTTAATCAATGATTCGGCATCCTGGAGGTTCAGCTACGGACGGCCACTTGTTATCACGAGTGTCGATGACCGATATTTATCATTACAGGCATGAAAGAATAGAGCCATAACTCCTGCTGAATTGAGATACTCATTCGCTACAAGCTCTGTTACGTTAGTATCCATTTCAATCATTCGTTAAATGCTTTACGAATGCGGTTTCTATACGAGGCGACCAGTCATTTACGCCCTGATCAAATCACGTGAACTGAACGTTATCAATGAAGGGCCATTTTCATTATGGATGAGTCCAGATTTAGCCTTGAAAGTGATAGTAGATACACTTTCATTTGTAGAGAACGTTGAACTCGTTTTTATATATCAAACTATCGTGAAGGATACTCATGCGTATCAGGTAATGTCTATATTCAGGGTGGTATCTCTTTGGTTGGACACAATGGAATGTTAGTACTTGGAAATGTTAGTTCTCACACTTGTTGAAATGACTTCCTGGATGCGTATATGAGCCTTTATGTTTTGGTAAATGGTGATGTTTTCGTGATATAGACTGATAATGCAAGACCACACGCTCTCATTGTGGATGCTTATTAAGAGCATGAAAAGTTTGCGCGCATGCTTTCGTCAGTTTGATCACCAGATGTTAAGCCAATAGAGCATGTTTTAGACAGTCTAAGGCATTGTGTTGTTGTTCTCAATTCACCTCCTAGGATACTAGTCATGTTTTCAACTGCTTTGGGAGACACAATGTCTAGCACTTCTTACACAGTTAAGATATCTGATAATTAAAAGCATCATATATCGCTGTATTTGCATTGCTTTTCAGGAATATCATATCCTATATTAAAGTTACTTTCCTATATTATCATATCCTATATTAAAGTTACTACCAAACTTATACCTAATATTTTTTCACTGTATACATATGCTAATTTTTATAACACCATAATTATCTAGTCATTTCTTTTAATGATATTTTGTACCTGTCCATGTGTTGTATAAGTTTCATTAAATTATAATCATAACTTTTTACTTTATTGCTATTTTTGGGATTTTTCCTTAATTTATGATGACCAGTGTATATAAATGATAAATTTAAAACCGATGTTTGAATTTTATATTTAAAACTAGCTAATTTTGAAGAGTCATAGTGGTTTAATGAATATTTAATAATATTTAAAAAAACACTTATATTTTAAAACACTCATATTTTATTTAGTTTGAAAATAGAACTTTATACACAAGTGAAAGTCCTGATATAGAAATCCAAAAAGAGTATATAAAATCGTAAATAGTGATTCTGCAAAATACTCTGATCAACGAAGAAGAAATAGGTATTAAATATTTATCATTGAAAATCATTTATGTGTTACTAAAGTGCATCGATATAGGAGAAGCATCACTACTTATCGTCAAAAGTAGTTTTATCTAGCAAAATAACATAGAGTACCAATCCAAAATAGACACATTTTGAATGCCTGTGGAGACCATATTTTTATTCAATGATCACAAATAATTTTGGCCATCAAAGAAGTTGACCAGCTTAAAATCGAGAATCAGTATTAAATAATTAGTTTTAAATTATGTGCAAGAAAATCTCGATTGCTTTGCTAGAGTCAAATAGAAATACTAAGTAATCTTACATTCCTTGAAAGAAGTCAGTTTACTAATTATGTGAGTTGATGATATCGGGTGGCAATATTTATTAACTGGCATGGATATGCATAATATATTTGGTAATTTTATTGCCTAAAAAATTACAGATGGAACGCGAATATCTATTATTGTACTTATGCTGAAGAAATTTTTTATTACTGTGAAGAATGACAGAATATGTAGGGCACTCTCCTTGTATAGATCATAATTAAAGTTTAAACAAAAAGTTAAAGTTTAGCTGCAATGCTATTTCGAACTATTCAAAATGTTTAGACACTTAGTAAATGCTTTCCTATTAGATCAATGCATCATTTTATTCATTAGGCATAATATATATGCTACTTCATTGAGAAATGTTTTCCAATGTTCAATTTATACAGTCAATAAAGTCATGCAAACATTTGTACGGCAGTCATGGCTATCCGACGGTAAAAACAACATGCCCTCTTAAACATATTTCATCACTTAAAAATACTCATTTCCATATCGTTATTGGTTGCCCAAAGTTATCTTTAAAAATTTAATTTATTTTTTGAAAGAATTTGAAAATTTAAATTATTTTTGAATTTTTTTTATGTAGTGTTTTAGTAAGTATAGGTTATATTTTATATTCCGTCATAGATGCCATGCCATTTTTCTTACTTTTGTTTTTGCTCCCTCATATTTTTGAGCTGTGTAGATATTATTTAATATTCCTAAGGTGAGGAAAATTAAATTGTTATGTAAGTCTCTCAACACAAATAGTAGTAATGATTATTTAAAAACGAGTTTGCTTAATATGGATTCATATATAGAAATGTTTTATTCTAGAGTAAACATTTCATAATTTTAATTATCAAACTTTCTTTCTTAATCAGCAATATTAAATTCTTTTAAAATGCATTTAGTCAAATGAAGAAAACCTTAAATATATTACTTTTTTCTAATTCTTTAAGATTTATTTAAATGTAATCACGTTTATATGTTGGAATAGTTAAATCGAAAAGAAATTAAAAGAATAGTGTTTTTAATTATTTCAAACTGTAATAAAATATCATGATTTCAAAAGCCATTGCGCTATAACTAAATACTAGTATTCAGTAGTTTTGTTGTACTATATTTGTTAATGGATATATGATTTGTATCATTATAATATGAAAACGTGATCATCAACATAAAGAAAAGCTGACAAATAAAAAATTATATTTTTAGTTCTGTTTCTAAAAATGCTTTACAAACATTTGCCGAGAGAAGTTTCGAAAAACGTGATACGTAATTAAAATCAACAGAATTTGAATTAGTTTTTCTTAAAATTAATCATTTTCATTTTATATTATTTAAAAAAAACTTTTTTCAGGAAAAATAATGCCATTGTAATATGAGTACATAAAAATTATAACTTGTGGGTATATTTATTAAACTGAACATTGTTTTTAAAATATAATAGAAAACGTTGATGTATTGTACAGGAAAAGATATGATAGTCGTAAATTACAAAAATTAAGTAGACTTCGGTATTATATTAATTATTTATCTTACAACTCATATCTGAATTAAAGATGAATTATAAAATAAATAATGAATGTAATATTGAATAGTGCTAACCATTCTATAGATCTATATAGTTAGTGATGTTTTCTTCAATTCAATTCTTTGTTGATTGGGTACCAGCACGAGTTTGTATATTTTGGTGATAGTTTACAGGCAATAGATTTAAAATCTAAACAGTAAGTCTCATTCTAATAAGACTTCTCATTAAAATAACATATGACAGACAAACAAACAAGGTTTTATAAATCTTAAGTGTAATTCTAAATACGTAATGGCTTTTTCTATTTATTCAAAATTCTAGATTAATACTCATTGAAGGAAAATAATAAAAATATTTATTTCATTTAATATGAATCAGAATTTTAATTTAATTAACTACTGAGTTCAAACTTTTCATATCTTATTTCGTTTCAATTTATTTTTTATAAGCGAAACAATTCATATTTTATAAAACAACTTTTTTTTAAATGAATAACATATCTACGTTTAAAAATACAATTTAGTTCAAGCTAAAGATATTTGTATCAGTTTTCATAACATTTTAAAAAAAATTTCAATTCAAATATACTTTCAACAGAACTCTCTATCAAAGAAGAATTTTGAGATTTTACTTAAAGAATAAAAGAAAGAAGAGCATTATTTATTACAGTCGGAAACTATCTCTCAACTTTTGAAAACTTTTATTTTTAAATCGGATGCGCTCAAATATCAAATGAATGGCAGGAAACGGTTAAAAGTGAATATTTGAAGGAGAAATTCAATTTTCATTTCAAATTGGTTTTTCCTCGAAGTGTAGTAATAAAAAAGAAAGATCTATATTCAATACTCATTTGTTTAAAAACATTTTATTTTTAAAATTTAGAAGTACTTTCATGTAATTTTTTAAAGTAAATGACGAAAACACGCCAACTTCTTTTTATTGGATTTTGCGTATTTAAGCTAAATATTTATGGCTATATTTCAATTCTCATGACAAGTATTAATTCGTAAATATGATAGTTCTTGTTTATTGAATTTCTAATTGTTATCTATAATGTTTCAGTTTAAAGGAAATTAAAATACATAGATATATTTCAGATTTATTTGATTTCATTTTGTCCTTCTTTAAAAAACTAAATGGTGCACATTTCAACCATGTATTTATGGAATATAAGCACATTGGTAAAATATGTACAAATCTATGCGTATAGAACATCAGAAAAGAACAATTTTAAATGATTACTTTAAATTTTTTCAATTCAAATCTTTCACGTGTTATTTTGTCTTCAAGAAATTAATCAAAGAACTTTTAGAAGAAGCAAACATTTTGCAATTTCATTCAGACTCCAAATATCAAAGTGTTAAAACAACTCGTTTAAAGTCAGCGGATAATGTTGGTGCTCGACACTGTCGAATAAATAGATATAAACTTTGTAATTTTGTCTTTTATGTTTGAAAAATGACTTGAAGATAGCAAAATCCTTATGGTTTTCCGGTTATCAGTAAAAAAATCTCCAGTACAATGTATTTAAAGTTGTCACTTATTTCTTTAACGTTGATTAATTATTATTAGTGTTTTATAGAACTTTATGTAACTCTCACACGCATACATTTCTCTTTGCGTTGGTAAAATGTATAAAACTTATTCATTCTGATTCACTGCAAAAATGAAAGATGAAAAAAAAATATTTTTAAAGCTTTGGCTGAAGTTATTACTTATAAAAATTTCATGATTACTATAATATTTTTAATAGCATATGATTTTTATAAGCAATGAAACATTTCAGTAATTTTTGAAACAAGTATTAAATGCGAAATCATAAATTTTGCATAATTATATTATTTAAGGAAAATGCTATTTCAGAATTTATAATTGGCATTTTAAGTTTTTTTTATAAATTTCTTTAATTATAAAAATGTATGTATTATTTTTTAAACTTACTATAGTAAAACTTCAATATTATTAACAATTATTAACCATATTAGAAGGATTTTTTTAAATTATAGAATAGTGAAATTTAAATAATTTTTATTATTAACTCCAAGAGAAATTCTTTATAGATTTTGATTTTAGCGAGATATCAATCTATAAAAGATATCATAACCAGAAAAAGATTTAATTCTAAGTTCTCTAAAATGACTTAATTAAATTTCATGTTTACTCCACACTTTCATTTTTGCTCTTTCTATTATAAGTCTTTTCTGTCTTCGCTATTTTTGGTTTTACTAATGTATTTGGTTTTTTTAATTTTTATTAATTGAAAGATTTTAATATCAAATGTACTTCCCCATTTTCTATTATTTACCATCAATCCAGATATCTTCATGCATTTTTATCAATATTATCACTTACTTTATTAAATACTATATAAAAAATTTTATTTAAAGAACATCTTTTTTGTTATAACTTTAATGGTATAAAATTATGCACCAATGAAATGAGCTTATTTTGTCGTAATCAAGAAACTACTTGGTGAAGAATAAAAAGTTCAGATGTATTATGAAAATTTATATCATGAAATTTGTAATAAAATATGATTTATTTTCTTAAACTTAGTGTAATAAGATTATTATTTTATTTATTGCTCTTTAATGAAATTTTGTACACACAATTCTTGGAATAATCGTGCTTCAGAAGACGTTTACAATATAGAATTTGCATTCACAGCTAATTTTAAATAAGTATATTTGTAACTTGCAATAAACAATTTGTAACAATAAAATCTACATTGAAATATGAATTTTAGATTATGGAATTTAAAGGTTACTTTATTTTAAAAAATGTCTCTTTGCGAAAAAAAGGAGATGTTATTAACATTTTTATTCAAGATAAATTGTTCACTGTTTTATTATTAATTATATTTTAGGATTTTAAATAAATTTAACCAAATAAAATTTTCCGAAGAAACTAATGTCTTTTGAAATAATAATGAAAACGTTACTTAATGATGAGTAATTATTATTACAATACGTATCAAAATAATTTTAATTAATAAATATTTATTATACATAATTATACTTATTGTCCAAGATATACTATTTATAACATAATATTCCCCCGAGGAATATCTTCGGGGGAATAACACGATTATCTTTAGACCTTCGTCTTTTGTGTTTGTCAGAAAAGAGTGTCTATTTTGCATAGCTGACCATCTCCCTCCTGATGAAGACGTGATCCCTATGCCCTTTCCTTAATTATATTTTATTGTTTTTCTTGAATTTATCTTTTTGATTGTAAATTGTATTGTGTCTTTGTTTTATCTTTATCCATTCAATGTAACTTACTTAATATATATATGTGTGTGTGTGTGTGATTATAAATCTATATTTATTTCATTATAAAATTAAATATACCTTAAAAGTCTACTAATTTTTTTATGCTTTAATTACATATTAAGAGAAAAAAA
>JAPDSC010029182.1:613479-664373 GCA_026290005.1 Latrodectus geometricus | reverse complement strand
ATATTCCTGAATCACAAAATACATCAAACGCATTGGGTAACTACCAGATATTAAAATATTAAAAGTATTAAGTAACTGTGTATAAATTATCTCTTAATAGATACCAAATATGCTTTTTTAATCGGTACATAACAAACTAAAGATGATGATGTTTGAGATAACCTAGGGATTATATTATATTATTTTTTAAAATGCATGAAAAGTTCTATCGAAAAATTATTCATGTTATTTATTATTTACAATTTTATGCTGTTGAAAATACTAATTCCATTTTAAAATTTGTGTTGGAAATTCAATTATTGGCTAATATACATAAATTTAATTAGGAAAAAATCTGTGTTTTAATATATCAATTCATTGTTATTTAAAAACATGTTGGAAATTCAATTTTTGGCAAATATATACAAATTTTTTATTAGGAAAAAATCAGTGTTTCAATATATCAATTCATTGTTATTTAAAAACAATAAATGTGTTAATAATAACAGAAATAAAAAAAAACTCATAGAGATATAACTTTTAATATTGACAATGATTGACATTATAGGAATGGGGAAAATTTTATCGAAATAACGCTTCATGTTTACAAATGGTGTATAATAAAAGAAATAATTAAAAATTCTATTTACAGAAACTTATTTTCCATTTTCAAAAAATTGTCTTATCAACTTTACAATTTTTAAAAATACTTCTAATATTCTTCAATCGAGTCAAAAATGTTTCTTGAGAAACTGAATTACTTATGTCATATTATAATTGAGAACAACAGTTAAAATAATGAATGGGCAAAAGTCCTTCTTTACGTTTCTTAAAGTTACTTGTATTCAATGTTAAGTATTTTATATGAACGAGATAAATAGGAATGTGAAATATCTAATAAGAAAAGTGTTTATAATTTATACAATTTCTCAAAAAAAAAGGATTTTAATTAATTTGGCAAAAAAGTTTTTGAAAAAGATTTTCGTTTTACATTTAAATTAAAGATTTTTTAATCAGTTATTTGTCCCAAATTTTATTGTACCTTTAATTAATCACACCAAAGAATAACATGGATATATTATCAATTGAAAAAGAGTAAAAGTGAAATAAAAAAAATGTATTTGTGTGTTATTGTAAGTTGAGTAAAAACTACTTAATGTTTTGTTTTTTCAAAGAAAATAAACTTTAAGAAAATCTTGCTTGTTTATTTAATTTTTGAATACATAAAATAAAGTATCACTTTTTTTTAAAACTCTTAAGGCTATCATAATATATATTTGCCCTTTTTCATCTAGTTTTATTACATCATAAACTATTTGACCTAATAAATTTTTGATTCAAATAAATTTGTTTTAATTCACAAATGTAATTTTTTTATATATAATCTTGCATTTCTTTATTATCTAAAAATATATTAGTTAAAATATAGATTACCTCAAGATTTTAATTTATTTTGATTAAGCAGATGTTCTTCAAATTTTTGATAATTAAAGAATTTTTTAACTTGTAAATAAAGAAGTTTCACTACTTGATACTACTTGATATATTACTTCATTACTTGATATATTTACATTAAGTTTTTATTGAATAAGAATTAAACATTTTTGATTTTTTTAGAATTTTACTATAAATATTTATAGGGCAGTAATAACAGCTTTTGACGTAAGCTTCTATAAGATTAAATTTCTTATAAAAATATATTTCAATGGCTGTTACTCATAAGTCCTAGCATATGTCTTTTATCACTGTATGCAATAAATTAATAAATCTGAATAACTGTATTTGAATATTATTTAAGGGTTTATAAATTAAATAACTTTAAAATAGCTACAATGAGATAACACAATATGAAAACCATATATACGAATAATTCCATTTGACTACTTGCTCATTTTTTTAAGAGCACTTTATCTTGTCTAATAATAATATTAATTTATCCCTAATTTTCAGTAAGCTAAATTGTGAAGCTATTCTGGCATACAGTTTGAAACGGATATTTTTACAATCGTTTGAGAATATTTTTATAAAACAATATAAGACTTGTGTGTAGTACCGAAGAAATTTGAGTATCCTTTTTCCGTTGTAAATAATATATAAGTACATAAAAATGATGAAAACATATTCCAATTATTCGTATAATATGTATACGAATAATATATTCTAAACTGAAAAAGAGTATTTATTTTTTTGTATAGAAATTAAATAAAATTAATATTATGTCTTGCATTTAATCCTGTTCGTTTTCAATGCTCGTTTATTTTCAAATATTGAGTTATAAAAAAATCTTGAAATAATAAATCATTGTAAAAATCGTCATCGTATTAGTGCAAAAATGTAAATTTTTATTGTTTTATTTTTAAATCAACATTTAAATATATAAAGTTAATATATTTTTCTAGAACAGATTATTGAACTTATAAAAATGTTAATCTCGATCAATTTAAATAAATTAAAATATTCAATGAATTATATATTCTATGAAAAAAAAGGAATATTCCAATCTTTGTACCAGATTTTGTCATTTATTTCTAAATTTATATGAATATATTTATACTAACAAAACACGATTCTTAATTGTTTTATAAAAAATCTTGAAATTTCATAGTACAACATAGTTTTCTGTTATTTTCTGCAAAAAATCCAATTATGTGGTGGAAGGTATACTGCAACAATTTTCAAGGAACCACTTTGAAAAATAAGATCATTTTAAGAATAAGTAAAATATAATCATTTTATGTATATTATAGGAAAATATTTATACGCTTTTTTTTCTAAAAAGTACATTCTATATAATTTGGTTTGCTCGGTAAGCAACCAGATAGAAAACATATCTCAGGAATGATAAATCACATTGAGAAGTTATTCATGTGTAATATAACCTGTATCACAATCTCTGTTAACTATTCATTACGTCTAGATTTCTATATATTTCATAATCGTTAGGAAGATATATTCAAAGAATATCTGATTACTGAAAAATTACTAAACTTAATTTCGCAAATATTTTAGTATGAAAATTTTTCTAAGCATTTTTATCAAAGATATTCATAAAAACATGATGAAGAGAAATTCAAATTCGTCGAATGCTTTCCTTCATAAAGAATCACGATAAAATCAGCGAATTATTTTTGGAACGACTTTAAAAATGTATGCATATTAAGGATTAAGTCAAGAGAATTGCTCATCATAGTGGCTTGAAAACTAATATTTCATCCCTAACAAGGTTAAAGAAGCATTAAATGTCTTGGTAAACAGAAAAATAAAAATTTTTCCCCACCATAAATAGTCACAAAAGTATTTTTTAAACCTATTCTACTAGTCTTGGAATTATTTGCTGAAATTGCATAGTGTAAACAAAAATCTTTAATTTTAAAAATGTATAGCATGTTTTTTGAGAAAAAATTGATTTGTTAAAGTATATAAAAAAAATTTGTTAACTTGGAATAACTACTAATAGATATGAAAATATTTATTAAATATTCTAAAAGATATTCAGTTAATAATTGTCTAATTTAATTAACAATAAAAAAGTGTTAATAATGAGTAAACACTTGATTACAAAATTCCATTGATAAATGGATTAAATCAAGTAAAAGCAGATTTTTATAAACTCTAATAAATATTAGCATTTCTTTTTTCTTTTTTTTAAATATCAATTAAATAAGATAAAGGCGTAAAGTAAATTGGAATTGAAAGTTAAGTATTAGTATGTGATGTTATTGTTAACGAATTCAACGATTTGAATTATCCTTTGCTCTCTTTAAATCATGTATTTGATCGTTTTTGATAAATTGCTTTTAGTTTATTAATTTCGAAATTTTTGCAGCGTACTTTATATAGATTAAAAATTAGTTGAAATTGCAAGAAATATTTATTTGATTAAGCTACTTTAGTTTCTAATTAATTTCGTGCAATTAACTTTTCTATTATGTCATTTATATGAGAATTAAATCATGAAACATTATTGTAAAAATTTTCTACGTTGATTGGCAATAATGATGTTGCCAATTTCAATATCATTTCAACATAAAACATTTAATAAAAAAGCATTAAGGACTAGTGATGTTCTAGTATTACCCCATGATTAGCTTGCTACACATAACTTCATTTAATTTGATTAGGCTTTCAAAATTGGTAGGAAGGAACTCATTAAATTTAAAATTGGGAAATTTACATTTTCACATAAGTAGAAAAGAGTGATTGTCCTTAGAAAAGGGTTTTGTGCAGTTTCATAAGCACTTTGTGCTATTTTTCTCAGACAGCATTATTTTTACCAAATTAATGTTAAAAATAATAATTAAAAATGTCAAAGAAATAAAAAACAATCATTTTGTCAAACTCAAAATGTTATGTTGGATTTATATACTTAAATTTCCTGGTAAACTCCTTGAGGTTAAATTTCCTTTCATTTGTAGATACTCTTTGCAAAACCTTAGACATTTATTTAACTTTCATGATCAAAAAATATGAGATTGATTTATATTTTGTTAAAATGTCATTTGTGATGGTGAGATTATTGTCAACATATTAAGGAAATTTTGACAGGTTTTTTTGTAATATATTACGAGGTGAAACCATATTATCACAAAAATTGCACATTGTGGCATTCTAGTACTTGAACATATGCACGGATGTTAATTTTTAATTTACATTCATTTAATGATTCAATATGATGATGTCAAATATCAGTAATCAAGTTGGTTCTACACGGTATCACCAAACGTTGATTAAGATCCAGTAAAAAGGACAAGAACTTATCTGAAAACACGTCCTATAACTTCTCCGTCTTAGTTTGTCTCTAATTATATAATTGGATGCAATGTTGTCTGTAGTGCAATATTATGTGATGAATCCACAACCACTAAGCTAACATTCCAATCTGTTGCAAACTTCATCCAACAGTTCGTACAGATATTGTTTTGTAAATTAGCATATTTTAGCATAAAACTCGTTACTGGCTGTGTGATCCATTGAGATGATGTGTAAAATGATCGTATTCTTGTCAGTACGTGATGTTAGTAAGTAATGATCTGTAATCGAAATTATTTTTCCGATTTGTAAATCTATCTATCTTATAAGATCTTTAAGATTTAATTATACGACCTCAGCTGACAAGCAAGCATAATTGCGAAACAATGAAACGCAATCTCTATAAACTGTCACTACCCCTAGCAAAGCCAAAATTATGCTGTTGAAAATTTCTTCTTTTACACGAAGTATCACAATTACTGTACAAACTTCATTATAATAAGCTAAGACATCCAATATATACCCACAAACTCACATGCATATATATTTAAGCTAATATTCAGGATATTTTTAATAATCTTATATGATCCCTATTTCAATACTTTTAAGTTAATGATATCTTGTAATAAACAATTCGAAGAAACTTACCATTTAATCAGGAGCGCATTTAAGAAGCGTTCCTGCTTTAAATAACGCATTTTCAAAAGACTATAATTTATGAATTAAAACAGCAATTAACTGTTAAATATTCTAAACATTAATCTGGTTCGTGTTATTTATAAGCGTTTGAATCTTTTTAATTCTAATAGCAATGATGGCAATAAAATAGAAGATGATTTTCTACTTATGAGAAAATTACATAGCTAAAATCGATAAATCTAAATATATCAAAATAATTACCTTAAAGAAAGAATAACAAAAGATCCATTATTTTAAAAAATGTTTCTTAAAAAGCAGATAGACATTTTTAATTTTGGGTAATACTTGCTAAATAATGTATTGTATGTATATAAATAATGATGTATAATGTATATAAATATTGATGTATAATGTATAAAATATAATTATGTGGACTGCAACGCAACAGATACGCATGTTCTTCCTTTGATGCTGTGCAATTAATGGTTAAATTTTGCATAGCGCTATGAAAGAAACAAAAAAAAAATCATGAAATATTACTGAAATAATTCACAAAAATTTTTATGAAATTCACTTACTCAGCAAACATAAATTTAAAGAGTAAAATACATATTAGGTTTTGGATATGTTTATAGTTCGAATGTGCATTTTTGCAAAATAAATGATAATTTGTTAAGCGGCAAAAATTACTGCTTGCTTAATATTCTTTTATTTCGCAGTTTTCCTTTATTTTTATTGAACAATATTTTTATAATGTATGTATATATAACTTAAATTCTTCAAATTATAATATCTTTATTTGTGATTTGAAAAAGTATCCATTTGTAATATTATGATGACCGAAATAATTAAAAATTTAAACATGGTAATAATTTAGTCGAAATTTTTATTTTTTATCAATTAATTTTCGTCGAAAAAATTATAAAAGAATTATAAGTTACTGAATTAAGGATCTCAGTCAATTGTAATTGGAAATTAAATAAACTAATTGAATGTATTTATATAAATGATAATTCTATTTAAACAGGAATACAAAATGAATGGCTTAAAATCTAAAGGATATGTAACAAAAAATATATATTATTTGAAAATATCGCACAGTATTGATGTTTTATTGCTAAAACTACAGCCATCAAGATAAATATCTTTGTAAATGACCATAAAATACATACTATCTTTGATTTTTTTCCAATAAAATGCTTTTCTGATTTCTTATGTAAAATATTATGCAAACTTTACTTTTATCTTTCATATAAAAATATTTGCTACCAAAATATCACTCTGCTCAGATACTATAACGTCATTGCTTTATGAATATTTCAACAGTAAAAACTATTTTTAAATTCCTATCTTATGAAGCATGTTTACAGTTATTTCTGGGTTCTTAAAGAGAATCTTATTTCCAGAGTACATTTTAACAATTAAAGACCAAATTAGATTAGGGTTATTTTAAGATCTCTATTGAATGAAATAATTAAAGAACAATTTGTAAATTCAAAATACTATATAATTAGTTTCTTATTCTAGTATATTTAATCACTCATTTCATTCTTTTATAGGAATATATATATATATATATATATATATATATATATATATATATATATATATATATATATATATAAGTAAAAGAAATGAATGATTACTTATGTTAGAGTTTTTCTATTCACCTATATATTACGGAACACAGCGCGTGTTTCAAAATGGCTTAAATGACTTCAATTTTTTGATTGACGATATAAATTGTATAAATATGATAAAAACTATATTATTTAGCAGTATGTTTAGGGAACTGTCGTACAATTCCTTTTCAAATATTCACAAGAAGAAAAAAAAATTATACATTTTTTAAAATAAGATCCCATGTGAAAAAACTGAAATAACTACTCTAAGGCTTTAATAGTTTTTAAAAATTATTTTTATAGTTGAAAATTAGATTGATATCTCAGAAAAATGAAAAATATATATATTTAAAAACTAAGAAAACTGAAGCATGTTTTTTTTTCCTTTAATACTAGTCATTTAATGATTTTTTTTCCTATAACATCAAACTGCATTATAATTTAAAATGATATTACATCAAGTTACAGCATTTAATATTATAATATAGATAAGCTGATTTAACAATCTCATCTTCGTACTATACTTATTTGAACAGTTACATCTTCTGAGTTCTTGTTCTCAAACTAAAGAAAGCTTTTTTTTTTATCATATTACAACTTTTTCGATTTTTAAAAAATTTTACTTGCAAATGATGAACTACTATTTGTATAAAAATTTTTATTTATCAAATTAGCATAAAACTTGTCAGCTTTAATATCTATAATTATCGGCTTGTTTGGTATCAGCAAAATATTTTTGTGGCTGCTCTAGATCTAAATGGTAATATGAAGCTACTATCCGCTTTTACAAGATTAGTCAGTGCTCATGCATGTGGATCGGTGTTTGTTCATGGTCGAAAGACTTACCCTATTTGCCTGAAATGCAATCTACATCAGGCTTCACCTGTGCATTTGCTATCTATCATGAAGCTAGAGAAGAATTTCATCGTAGAGAATCCAGCGATGGTATATGACTTACCGTCGGTGAAAGATTTTTTGACTTGGTTTAGTTAAGGCTCTAGACCAAGTAGAATAAGTTACAACAACAACTACTTCTGATTTTGGTTCCATTTTCGACTTTTAAATGTTAGGTATACATTTTATCCGAGAGCAAATTTTATATACTTTCAATTCATATCAAGTTCTTCTTTTGCTAAAAGGAAGCAGATATGTACTGTTAGACAAGGAGTGCTAGTATCAACAAAACTCGAAATATGAAAATGTTTTGAGAGTGAGATGAGAAATAATTTGAAAATCAAGTAAAAATGATGAAGATTTTTTTTCATTCAGTATTCATTTGAAGTATTTATAAATAACACAAAGAGAGATTTAAAAACAAAGACAAATATAAATATTGAATTTCTTTTCAATTTTTTTTATTTTAGTTATTCTATAAATTTATATTTATATATTTTATAAATTTTCATTCAATAAATGTATCATTAGTAAGTTATGAAGTAAATAAATTTAGTAAACGTTAAAAATAATGAAATTTTCTGTAATAAATAAATAATGTTTTTGGTTTTCAACAACCCTACCAATCGATTTTTATTAAATACTAATAATGTTATGGTTTTACAAAAAGTTTGAAGAAACTTCTTATTTTAGGTAATCAAATCTATTTAACTTCTGAAACAATTGCCATGGAGAAATTTTTAAACTTTACACATATTCTATAGCTCTTATTACTAAAATATTAATATATTTCATTATATATATATATATAGATATATTATTAAAATATTATTATATTTCTTTTTTCAATCAGTAAATTAAGTTTACATCATTGAAAAATTATAGTTCAAATGAACTTAAAATTTCAATATTCATATTTAATATTTAAAATTTGAACATCTTTAACATTTTTGTCAAATTAACCTATGTATCATGACTATGAAAACTTTAAAATTAGATAAAAATATTAAGAAATTATTTTAATTATAAAAATATATAAATCTGCCATTGAAAAGCCACAGGAAATCTGAACAAAAATGTTATAAGTGTTTTCCTAGTAATTTCATAGTAAGTTAAAAAGTCTACAAGTTTTATAAAGAAGTTTACATTTTCTGAATTTCATTTTAAATTTTTTATCATTTAAATTTAGTATTTTTTAATACAATTTTAACAATATATGTTGAAAATAATTTCAGGTACAGTTTAAAAATAATTATTTTGTGATAAAAAAAAATAAGCAATGTATAATTGATAACTTAAAATATTTTGAAATAATCTATGGGAAGGATGTAGGAAATACTTTTGCCAAAAATATTCAAAAATTTTAATATTTTTGCCATATTTTTTAGTATGATTTAAAATTTTAAATACTAATGGTGAAGTTTGTTACTAGACGTGAATTTCATTAAAATTTGGAACTTTAATATTTGTAGGTTGTAAAGAATCATATTCAATAACATTTGAAAGAGTTATTAAATATGATTCTTTACGTTACCTATTAGGGTAATTTACTGCATTAATTTATTGCTACTTAGGACACACAAATCATAAAATGATACCTAAATATGAACATTTTATGTATAATCAAGGCTTTTATTAATTGATAATGATATTACCTAAATATAATAAAAAGGTGTTAAAATTTGAAATGTGAAACAAAAATATTATTTCTTAACAAATAATATTTTTGTTTCACATGTCAAATTATCGGCTACAAAAACTAAAACTAAATTTTTCATGAGGTTGAATTTATGTTTAAGTTATAATTATCTTTTTCTTATGCATTTAGTTAAATGTATTAAATTACTTGAGTTTATTTATATCTGGAAATATTTGTTTAGTTTTTATCACATTTTCATGAATATTTTTAACACATTGAAACAAATTACCATTTAATAAGGATTAAGTATGTATGTGTGTGTATATATATATAAATGTTTTTAAATAGATAATTTTTCATTGAGCCACATGAAGCATAATTGTAATAAAAGTCTTGTTCTAAAAATGATTTCGAAAGTAATTTAGAAGATAGGATACAATTATTTCGTGAATCTCGATTTGTTACCACGTTTGCAATATTTTCCCAGAAAACATTAGTTTATTTTTCTAGATTGGTTTTTATATTCTGTATTTAATACAATATCGAATAAATTATTTCTGAAAGTATATTATAAATGAAAACTAGAAGTGGGGTTGTTAACTAAAAGTGAGTGTAGAAGTATTAACTAAAGTGGATGGCTAGAAGTGACTTATTCGTAATCACAATTTCAATAATCCGAATTTTATAAACTGATGTTTTTAATAGATAAAATTTGACTAAATTAAGAAAAATGTGTTGAAATTTCTCATTTTTTCTAAATGTTTATAAAGCATATCTAGCTAACATTATTTTGAAATCATACTCGTACGTACAGTATTTTCAATTTTCGAAATAAACTTCTGATGAGAATGATTTTCAAAGCACAAATAAATATTAAAGAAAATAATTGCAAGCAATAATTTTAAATTTTGTGAACTATTTCTTCTAAACTATTATTAAAATTTCTAAATTGATAATTCATTATATTTATTTAAAATTGTATACTCTGATATATTATTAGAATGCAATTAATTTTCAAAACATTAAACATACAAATATTTGGTCGTAAAATATACTTTAGCTGTAGACTTTGAATATTTAAAACAAATGAATTTCTGTTTCATTAAACTCTCTAGCACACGAAATAAAATTTGTAAAATAATTAATATCAAAGAATTTATGACTTCCAACTTGATATATGTAGTCAATTAATTTTACATATTAATTAATGTTTAACCTAACATGATTTAATTAATGTATTCTCCTTTTATTAATAAATTACGATGCCTTCACTCATAATTCCTAACTGTCACACATAAATGTCACTCTTCAGGACAAAATATTTTCTTCTTGTTCAGCATTATATATATTTGATTAAAAGTGATTGTTTTACCATCAAGAAATTCCTGTTACACCTCGTTATGCTATGATGCATTTTATAAAAGGATTTAATTAAGTTTTTATAAAATATTTTTTCACTGTAAAATTAATAAACTATCAGAATATTTATATGATAATTATATGCGCAATTAAAATGTTCTTATGCAATAGAAGTTTAATTATTTGTTTGTTGTGAATCAATTTACATATTTTATAAATAGCATGAAACAAAATTGTTTTATATAATAATTAAAAATAAGCTGCTATTTATGACAGTGAAGCTGTATATTATAAATTTAATGAAAATGTAAGATAAATTAACTTAATAAGTTGAATTTAAATTGGTTATATAAAGCTATTTTAATACCACAAGCATTTTATTTACGCTCAATCTAATGAAATGTTTTCATTCTGAAATTTTACTTACACAAAATGTTACTTTTTTAAAAATATTTAAAAAATGTCTTCATAATTAAACATTTGATGTACCCATTATATACCTGGATTTTTGTAATCTATCCAGAAAATTGTTCGATATTTAATTGTTTGAATATATTTATTACTCAGAATGTTCTAATTTATATATTTATATATAGAATTTTATTTGAGAATGCATCAAACTGTTCCCATTTTCTAAAAAATATTATATTTGTAAATAAATTCTTACGCAGTTCAACTAAAATTATAGAGTATGTAAGAAACTTTTAATGCATAGTAACTTTTTCCTTTGCATAATATGATCAGTTAATAAAATATTAACTCTACATTAAAATATATACTCATCCTCTCAACTTATATAAGTTATGTCAGTAATTACGAGATATTGAAAGATATGAATGTTATGCGTAATTACTTTTAAGGCTTAAACATTAACTCAATTTTCTTAATTAATAATTAATACTAAATTTTAATAAGTTTGTTAAATGAGTATATATACAGATAATTTTTCTTCTGGAGCTCCTAAGATGTTTATAAAAAATTAAACATTGAAAGTTTATAAAGCATATTTTAAAAATTATAAAATATTTATAACTTCATTTATAATAATCAAATTATTTTCTTCAATCTAAGATTAATACAATTAAAATAAATGGTAATTCTTTCTATCTATCAATACATTAGTCTCCTGATCACATTAATTCTCAACTAAAGTAAAAACACAAATATAATTTTATTTGGCCTAATATTTAAATAGATCCACATATATCTGAAATTCAGTAAATTAGCAGTCTTTAGAAAGTAAAACAATAAATATATCTATAAAATTTCAATCAATGAAAATCATTGGATTCGAAACTATAAATTTCTCAAAAAAGAAACAATTTAAACTTTACATAAATTCAATTGGCATTTAAAAAACGGAAAAAAAATAGAAGTGTCCATATTTTTTTTAAATAAAAGTAATATTCATTTAAATTATTAATTTACTGTCACATACATTATCAAATTTTGATTTCAGTTGACAAGGGTAATTGACATGACATAAATATGGCATTTTCTGTGAATCAACTTTTTAAAAATTTAATGCATACTTATAAGTAAAATAATAGCGTATATTTAATTCCTCTATATATTCCCAAACCATTTTCAGTTTCCAATAATATTCTTTGGGTATGAATTAAATCTAATTAACTTTTTTCCATGTCTCTATATGATAAAACATAATTTTTTTGACGGACATTTCACGGTTTTTCAAAATACATACAAATTTAGCATCAATATTGTTTCATAAAAATGAATTATTGTACAAATCTTGAAATTGAATATATTAATGTTTTACATGCTGTAAACTTAACACGCTATTTTACATTACTGATATACATACAAGGATCCTGTAAAATCATACATTAAGTCCTTGACAAGTTTGAAAATTGAAACATTTCTTATCAATGCATTGAAATTTTGATGCCTTATTTTATTCAATTACATAAACTTTTCTGGAATCAATCTTATATTTATAAAATAAAATAATATATAGCACACCAGGTTGTTTTGTTAATATATTATTAATATTAATATATAGCTATATTGTATTGTTAATAAGTTTTGAGTTCTCAAAGTAAAAATATATCTTCTTAGAATGGAGAATAGAAAAACTACAAACAAGTAAGCAATATGTGATTATCCTAAATAATCTCAAGAAAGGAAGAATTTTCTAAGAAGAACCATAACAGTTCCTTTTAGATTAGCTTAAGTATCACGTGCTTTCTTTATTAAATGACGAAAGAATTGAATGGAGAAAGGAAATGTCTGAGTAACTCCCAGATTTCTCACTATGCAGTTAATGAGCAGACTTAAGTTGGAGCTAGATTTAATTAGACCCTCATATTACACTATTCTTTGCAAAATATTCACTTAAGAAATTCTTTAGGTATTGCACTAGATATGTTAATAATTCAGAAAGTCATATGTGCGAAACAATTATTAAAATAAAATGTACCGATATTACCAAATAAAGTAAAATTTGTTATTTTTAGCAATTTATTTAATTATTTTTTCATTAAATTGTAGTTTCGATTATTCTTTTTAAATAAATTTTTCTCGTAAGGAGCATTAATATTTATTAAATTTTTAATTAACTTTTACTAAATAAAATATTGCAAATTAATAATAAAAATAAACAGATTTTTCATAATTTCCTAAATATTTTAATAATGACTTAAATTTTGTTTTCCTCTTGTTTTTCTCCGTATCCAAAATAATTTGCTGTTATTTTATGGTTTACTAAATGAGTCAGGAACCTATTTATATAATACATGTAAAATAAGGAAAATCGTATCTATGAAGTAAAATAGATTACTTAAAAAGAAATAAGTGATTATATGTTTTTGAAAATTTGACTTTTCAGCATCCGAAATTCATTTGTAGGTTGATTTTAACTTTTTAATTTATGATCACAATGTTTACATTTATTTTAGATAAATTTTACTAATTAAAAAATAAATAAAAATAAATATTTAAGGACTATATATGAAGCTTATAATTGTTGTTAATAGTTAGATTATCAATATTATTTATTTGTTAACAGTTAGTCTATGATATTATCCCATATTTAGTTTTTCATGTAATTCTAATGAATTTCCCTGTTTTGATTAGCAAAATATATACTGTTCTTGGATATCATTAAGTTTACTGATTATTTTACTCGGAAATAATTTTATATTATTTTTGATTGACCTTTTTTCTACTCGTTTCATTTTTTTTTTTTTTTTGCATAATTATGGAAAGAAATGAGACTAATAGAAAAAAATCTGTTTAGAATACCAAATATTAAAATATTGTAATTTTATATTACAAATAATTGTTATCTTAACGGCAACATATTATTTTTCTTAACATTAACTATAAAGGAAACCAAGAAAATTACCTATACATACGCCATGATTCTCCAACATCAAACTTTGCGCAGTTGGGACTATGCAATCACTTAAAAAAATTCTCCTCCATCATTTGCCAAACCTATCTGAATTGAATTGCCATCATATTTCCTTACTTTAACCAACTATTTTCACATTTCTACAGTCTAATTACGGAGAGCTATGTGTCATTATAATTGATGCCTTGTAATCTGAGAATTTTGGCATGTGAAAGACAGAAGGATTATGCAACTCCAGGTACTTTAATTTTCAATGAATCATTTTCTTAGAAACATTAATTTCTGATGAAGCTTGAATATCTTGAATTATTTTAACCAATAAGAACACGTATTTTTGTTTCACTATTATTTCCAGAATTTTATTATAACGCTCACAAATTATTTTCGACTTGTTGTTTCGTTTTTCATAATTTAACTGTCAGTATGCTTCCATTTCACAACAGCATAACTCATAATTGATTTTTACTTCCAAATCCAAAATTTCAAAAACGATATTTCTGAAAAAGTTGCATCATTCTATAATACTATGTACAAATTAACAGAGTTAATTTCACAGTGTTGTTGCCTCATGAGCGATTAATTTCACCTTTCAAATTACTATTGACACTTTTAAAACTCTTTATTATGCATCAAGTTTATTCACATAGAGTATCCACATAGAGGTCAGAAGGTTTTTGGATATTTTGGCTAAGTAGAAGACACATTAACAGCTGAAAATAAAATGCATCAGTTTTATTAGAATATTAAGTTAAGGAATTTTCCAAAAATAAAAGATGGCTTAAAATGACATATTTCAGAATTCTTAATGAGGAATGAAAAACTAAACTTTTGAATTTCTAATTTTATTAAAAAAATGAATTAAATACTGTATCTCAGAAATTGATGCAATTAATGTTATATGCATAACTGTATTCATTATTCATAAGACAATTAATTCATAACTGAGTTTGTAATAATGTTTTGAATCTTTAGTAAGCAGATTCATTTATATTATTATTTAAAACTTTAAAATCATTAATGAATAAAATTTTTAAAACTGGAAAATACTATGATAGGTGACTGAATAATAGGTAACTCATTACTATCATTTTGCATAAACTTGTCTAGCACAAATGGATCACTTTTTTAATTTTTCTAACAATTTTTGTTTCTATGTTCTATTATTCAACGGATTATAGATACACATGTCTTTAGTTTGTTCAATAAATTAAATTCCTAAAGGATCTCACACAGAAATTATTAAAATAATATAAATTTCTTAAATACAACAACAAGTATATAATAAATTATTAAACACAGATTTAATTTTATTCTTGTAAAAAAATAAAATTTATCTTGAATAATTAAGCAAAGATAAGCTTAATGTCTCATAAATATGAAATTTCTAAAAAAGAAAGTTTTGAAAAGATTGTCAATCTTATCTTAATGAATTGCCTAAAAAATTCGCCAAGAGCATTTGATGAATAAATCACATTGTGCTCCAAGCTTCAGAGAAATGGAAAGGTAACTTTATTTTTGGAATTAATTCTTGTACCTGACATTTTTTCCCTCCAACGAAATTGTCTTTGTGTTATTAAATATTCTTTAGAGACCCTTCTTATCTTCTTAAACAAGACAGCTTGTAATAGCTTTGATTCTTTTACATGTTGCTTTTAAAATTTATGTTTAAAAAAGCAGCTTTGAAGAGAGTTATTTAATTATTTATTTTTCAATATTAATTATCAAAGATCATAAATGTTTCAGGCTCTTAAATTATTTTTTCAAATAATATTTAATAATTAGAATAAATTTTAATAAATATATTTACTATTTATTCTTATTTAATTATATATAAAAATAAAACTTGCATGTTAGTTATAAAAATTATTAAAAAACATCGCCACCACTCAATTTTAAAATGCAAGTAATAAAACTTTTGCAGATAATATATATTTTAAATAATATATCTTTTTAAGAGAGTATTTAACATAAACATTCTTTACTTGAATTGATTTTGAAAAACTGATAAATGAACCAGGTATTTTAACTCTGAAAAACAATTGTGGTGTTTTTAGATACTTGGGAATTAAGAAAACACAAAATTCAAGATTGATTCGACAACGTTTAACGTAACAAATAGTTAAATACAAAATTTCCATTATAAAAACAAACTATTTTAATCAAAATATTGAAACATCCTGTTATAAATATTAACTGTACTCAAATTCTCAACTAGATTGTTGCTGTGTAAAACCATATATGCATAGAATATATGGTTTAACACAGCAATTTAAAAAATAAATTGACCATAAATAATGACTTTGACTCCATACAGAAACAAGACTATTTGAGATTATTTATTATTAAAAATAACTGATCAGGTCCTTGTGTCAGAAGTGAAGAAATGTACAAACTTTAAATTATCATGCCGCAAATTTCTGTCACGCAAACCATAATACAAATATTTATTTGATTCGACTGCAAATTATTTCACTAACAAATTGATATATCGATATTATATGGTTATATATAAAGTGTAATTACTCTTAAAATATTCGCAAGTAATTCAGAAATACGATAACAGTTAAGAGTCATATTGAACTATATAATTGCAAAAGTACAATAAAGACAACTACTTTCCCACAATCCCAGAGACTTTGATAATAAATACTAACAAAAACAGAAATAAATGAGACAAGTCACAAATAAAGAAAATCAACTACATAAAATCAAGCCTACAAAATGTTTTACATTATAAAAATTTTATAGTGTGTGTTAAAATACAAAATGCATTCCTAGCAATGATGACCGAATTGATTGAATAATGTTCTAAAAAATATCTGGTGTATCGGAAGAAAATGCGTTAGACTCGAAACACGAATGGAAGCAAGTAGGGGGTCTATCGTTGATGTTGAGCAGCACAGAGTCGTGTTTTGTATACTCATGCTTCCAAACATCCCCCTATCAACATATTCCAGTGTAAGCAGTGCTTTCTCAGTAAAGAGAGCAAGAAGGTAGGAGCTGCTGCCTCTGTCTGTTATTTAAACTAGCGGGTAAAACCCACACTGATGTCAATTGAAAGTCTATAGAACTATCACATATTACAATAACCTGGTACAATTACAATTTGTCATTAAGATGTTATAAGCGCTAGGTTAAAATACATTCGAAGATGGTGCAATACTTTGGGTAGCTGTTTCAATACCGTTTCAGACACGTCTTTCAGCTTAACATTCATTAAGTTACTAATTCTCAAACATCTTTATTTTCATTCATGTTTCATATAATCCAGTTTCACACTATCTCAGATATAACCTTCTATAATGTTCTTTACCTAAAAATTTACTTTTAATCAATAAATTGGAATAAAACGTACCATTCACAGAGCTTCGTGAGATTATTAGAGTATATTATATTGCAATGAGTATTGCTAACAAATTAAAACGATAATGGTAAGATATCAATGTAAAAACTTCTAAATTGGAAAAAGCAAAATTATTCTTAAGCATTTCTATAGTTTACAGGAACTTCTCTATCCATAAAACCGATTCAATTAAAAAAATATATTTCACTTTAAATAATATTGCTCAACATAATAGAAAAACATGTTTTCTTTTCAAATTTAGCTATTGGGAAAGACATTTATGAAAAGTTATAAAATTATGATTTTTAACTCAATTTCCGTAAAATAACCAAAGCAATGTATACAGAAAAAGAAATTTTTTATATTATTTAATTTATTTTTACTATTTATAAGCTACATTTTTCTACTTATAACTATTATTAATGAAATATGGGTTTATACTCTAATGAAGTTTGCATTAGATGCAGAAATATTTTATTTATCACAAATATATTTAAATTCATTTTTAATTCAAGTTTTTTCACTTCAGAGTTCTTAACGATAAAAATTTTTATCCCCCTTCTAATGAAAAACTATTATGAATTAAAGAATATTTTGCCTTTTCTATGTTTTAAAATTCTTTTCTGTTAAACTAACAACATTTCTTTTCAATGTTTTAGGAAATAAAATGTCTTCTAAATTTGATATTTCCTTTAATAATATAAAAAATACTACCTTTAATATATAAAAATACATCATGTCAAAGTGAATTTTATTACCTTATAATGTAATTCATTTCCATAAAATATTTTAGATCTTGGCACGTATAAACTTATTATAATATAATAAATTTATATGTACCAAGACTTATATCGATTTACAAAGTATAGTTGATGAACAAATTCAGACTTTTCATGTCAATAATAACACAAACAGAAAGACAGTGCTTCCACATATTAAGTTTACTTAATGATTATGCTGTTATTAGAAAGTTTATGATATAATATTCTATTTGAGGTTTACTAAGATTTGATATGAAAAATAAAAATTTTCTTCTAATGAAATTTGTATACAAGATTTACTTTAAGAATTGCAGAAAATTTTAAAATGTGGTGCCATATGATGTGACAAATTTTATATTCATAATCAAAACATATAATAATATTATATGTTTTGATTATGAATGTATATTATACCAACCATAATAATACTTATTCAAAATATTCATCATCATTACGAACATACATCAGATTTTGGAAGAAATAATGATATTAAATGTAAGCAACCATGTTAAAATTTGACAACTACTTCATGCATAATGAACTCATTGATGCAATGCGTGCTTACGTTAACATGATATATTCACCTACATTAAATATCAGAATACAGAAATGAATTGGAATTTTTTTAAGCAAAATCTATCTATATTGAATCAACTATCGAAATTCAATCCCACCAAATGTACTTATACATTATGTGAAAGCAACTTCAATTATTCCGGGATAATGATACATTAGCTAAAAACAATGAGATGAGAAAAATTCGTAAGACGACATATAAGATTTGAATCAATTAATCAATAATATGATTGGTTAAAATATGTATCTTGGGAATTGCATTCAAGATGCAAAACTGCTTACTTGTACAAATAGTTTGCTTTCTTGGATAATTTTTAAATTTTAATTCACTGATAAAAATAATGAATTTCTTAAAATTTAATTGTTTTTATTCAACAGATTGTATTTATGTTTATCCTTTTTACAGGAATCAGCGAACTATTTTCACTGTCTAAATTTGTTTCCAGTTGTTGCATTACAAGCAAAAATAATAAAATAACAGATTTTGTATAAATAAAAAAGAGGGTGCTAAAATATTTGGCGAAATTTAACTAATTTTAAATAAAGAAATGCACACACCAACACAAGTTAGAATAATGATTTTTTTTAATCCATTGTAACACTTTTAAATGATATTAAGTTTCACCACAGTTTCAACAAATTCTTAGGTTAATTATCACCAAGTCCCAGTTTATCCCATATGAACTTTGCGAAAATCATTTGCACATATATTTTTCATTAATATATACAGAAAGCGTGTTAAAATGCAATCATCTCTTCAAATTTCATTGGGTAACATTTGTTTCCGAACATTTTGAAATCCTTATATTTTACATCAAATTTTAAATTGAATGTTCAAAAGTATTGCTCACAAGTCACAAACCCTAGGAACACTAGATATAAAGACTCAGATATAAAATTTTTAAAAAAACTTTTCGTCTTTGGTATTTAAAACAATGTTTGGAATAAAAGTAATATTTTGTATGTAGAATAAAACAATTTATACCAAATGTTGAATTTACTTTTTCATTATTTATTAAGCATGTAATTTAAAATATTTTGGATATTGTAATGATAAAATATCTAAGTTGTAAAACTAATGCTTGGTGTGTAGTAATAGACAACAGTAGAGGTTTAAAAAGTTTTACGAAACCAGATTATAAATTATGTTTTATAAGAAACAAATGTTAAAAGAATTTATAAATGGTATTAAATATTGTTCAAACTTATTCAGGTTCAAATTTAATTTTTTTTAAAATTTTTATTATTTTTATAATAATTTATTGCAATTTACACAAAGAAAACTCAGGAAGATAAGAATAATATGAAACTCTTTAACTTTAAAAATCTGTAAATTTTTCAATTAAGCATATAATTTTCTGATAATTTAATCTGCAACGCAATAAATATTAATTATAAAGCTAAAGTAAAGCAATAAATATTTATTTAACTTTATTTTTGTATTTGAACAAGATCTAAAAGAAAATGCTTTGGAAAAAATTCAATATCGCAAAGCAAACTATTATATACAATGTGTAATAGCTTATGTAAAAATTCTTTCAGCGCCAAAATATGCATATTTGCGAAATAAATGCAGATCAACATCAAACGATCATCACATTCTTTCTCATTTGAATTGGAAAAATACCCATTCAAAAAAAGCACAAATCTTATCGAAAATAAAAGAAAACATCTTTATTATGCAAAATTTTTGTTAGATAAAATAAACGCAGTATTGAATAACATTTCATGAAAGAATTTACAGAAAAATTCATAACTGCAATCTAAAGTTGTTTTCTGCAAGAGAAGTGGCACATATAAATCATTTTTCAAATTTATTTCTCATATATTTTTGACACAGTATGGTTGATGGATTTATTTTTCTATCATGTAAATTAGCACACTTTATAACATTTTCCTTTAGCTTTTTTATAAATATTAATTCTATTTATAATTTTATGTAGTTTCACATCTATTAAATATATAAATATCTTATACTCATTTTTCTAGTTTGTTAGTCAAATGTATGATAAAATGAATGAAATTGTTTAGTTATTTCGCAATTGCTTTGTAATTATATAAAATAAAACAAATTTTTAATTTTTAGGAAAAATCGGTTTAGATTTTCGGTTTAAATACGTTATAAATACTAGAATATTTACGTTTAAAGCATATATAGCTAGAAAATTTTGCGTGAACATATCTACCAATGTGAAAGTTTATCAATTAAGTTCATCGTTTTTGAATTTAAAAACTTATTTTTAATTTGAGTAAAAAAATGAAATTAGGTAAATTATTTTTATCAAATATTACGCTTGGTATGCAGAAAATGTGTAATTTTACAGACTGCATTTTTCAAATAATAGTTCACACAAAATGAAATCAAATTAAACTAAAAGTTTTCTATTTACTAAAGTGTGATCTGTTAATGTTCAAACACCATATTTAATCCATGTTACATCCCCATTAATTGTATTTAATCCAGAATTAAAAAAAAAAACTAATGTAAATTTACCATGTTCATACATATTGCAATGTCATAGTTTGATTTTGTTTTTGAGCTAATAAGAAATAGAAGACAATGAACAAATTAGACTTAAATGTTCTTAACTATCTTATAGTAAAAATATTTATTACCCTTTGATATGTTAATTAAATTGTTTATCAGTTTTCTGCAGTATTTTATGATGGAAATATGAAGTAAAACAAGGTAAGGAAATATATTAGTTTGGGGAAAAAGAAATCCATTATATTTACGTGAACTTTATGTAATTTGTTTTGGATTCACTTTGTAAAATGGTTTAAAACAGCTTTCATGTAGATATTTTGGTCTTGCGCGTTACGACTGCTGACATGCGGTTAACTTCGATCAATTTTGATATTTTATAGACATTTTTGACGATGCTGTATCCACATGCGAGGTGCATCTCTAACATCAAAAATACCCGAACGGAATCGACGAAACAAAAATTGTACGTAACTGGTTGTTACAGTCTTATATAGGACAATAAACACCTTTCACAATTTTAGCCTCCCGTCTTTCTTTTTCGCCGTTACAAGAGAAAAACGAAAATGTATCGAATTTTCTGTTTGTTGTCTTCTATTTTTAAAACCTTGTACTCGTAACTGAATTAATAAAACAAAAAACCGCAAGAGGATATTTTAGTGTCAAATGTCACCTTTCCAATGAGCATAAATCTGAAATTGTTTGATAGATACCTCACGAGATATTGATCACTACAGACGTCTACCGAAAAAATAATGGATTACTTTTTCCCTAAACTAATATTATAATATATTTCAAAAAAATAAAAAAAATCGTTGGTTTCAATGCAAAGTTGATTTGAACTGATAAATCCTATTTACTAACCATGTATCAATGTTTAATTGCTTTATTCACAATTAAAAATAACATTGATAAAATATTAAATAAATTTTAGGTCATATATTTTACCTTAAAACTATATCTAAATATTGTTGCTATATATTTTGAAATCAGAAAATCTCATAATTTAGTGTCAGGTTATTTTGATGTATGAGATACTTTATATTTTAAGAATTTGGATTAAAAACATTATGTGACAAGAATATGTTTATATTATCAACATTATATCTCTTTCTACGAAAATCAAATGAGATTCTCAAAAGGGACTAAAACTTTTTAAAAGTATTGTCTACCACAGATAAAATCCATTTTAAATTAAAATAAAATCTATCTGTATAAATGCAATGTTACTCGTTTGATTAAAGAAAATTGAGACACAAGTTTATTAAATTTTGTTTTGAAGTCAGTGGTATTTAGCTTGAAAATTTACATTATTAGCCAATTGAAATTTTGAATTCACTAACCCAAATCTGAGCTAAATCCATTTAAATTATTTTTTTAAGATTATAGAAGGATCACACTGTGATACAGAATTAATGTAAAACCTTAAATATTTTTGATTTTCTCAAGCCTGAATTATTCTCATAACAACTAATGGATTCGATGTAATACGATGTTTTGATTGAAACTATATATATATATATATATATATATATATATATATATATATATATAACTCATCATAAAAATTTTCGTATCTTAAAACTGTGTTTCTTTCTCAATAGATGTATTGTTCAGCTAATTTAATAAACTACAATAATAGTACCTATAGGATTTTTATGTTAAAAATATTATATTTTGGAGGAAATATTCCTTTTTCATGCATACTTTCATTCATTTTATGAATTATTGTTCTATAATAGTAGTTTATTTTTATCTTTAGTATTTTACCCCGTTTCCGGTTCAATTATCGGGATCAATTGAGATATTGCAGGAAAATAAATTTGAAACGCAGTTTTCTTAAAAATTAGAAGACTTACTTAAAATAATTAACTAAAAAATAGAAAACATAGAAACAATTTAGCAGTAAATAAAATATTCCGTATATATTTCAACAATTGTATTCAAAATGAATTAAAAGAAGTAAAATTTCTAAGTTTTTTTATGCCAAATAAATCTTCATGAAGGAAATACTTTTGCATTTAGAAGAGTAACTTGATTTTAACAAGATAAGTTATACAAATGATCAAATATTGGAATATTCATCAAATATTGGAAACATGCATAAAGATAGATAGATCCTCCATTTCTAAGGTACAAAGAATATTTTTAAAACTTATTTATAAAATAATAAGTGCTATATTTTAGTGTCACTTTTTCTTATTTTTTCTAAGGAAATTGTCTTTGATGTTAAGTTATTGTCTTGTGATATCAGTTATTTTTAAATTTTAGCTAACCTTTTTGTTTTTAGCTCCTTTTTCCAGACAAGAACATTGAATTCAAAATTTTCTGTTCATGAATCAAATAGGTCATCTTATAGGGCATAACTATTTTTGTATCACTGAATAATTTTGATGATAATAATATTCGGTCTTCCAAGATTAAAGGTTGATAAACGACTGATTTTCTTGTAGAGAGAGCATTATATTTCGATATTGTTATGATCACTAAAAATATTATGTATATTTTGTTGTACAAAATTACTGTCATTATTATTACAAAATATATTCTATGTATTATTTTTTGAAAATCCTGATAAATTAACTTAACTTTTATAATTTACAAATTTTAAAATTATTTTCAGAGTAAAAAAGTTTTTTTTCAAAATATAATACTGTTATTGTCAATAATTACTGCAATAATATAATGAATTCTCTATTATTTCTTTATTCACTTACTTTTTGATTGTTTCGTAAAATATTAATGTAATATTATTTGATATATTTTAAATGAATAACAAATATGCATCTCTTATTTGTACTATCTTTATTTATATACAAATTTTATTTAATTAAATTATAAAAAAACATCTCTTGCGTTGGTATTTTTTTGAAAAATTTCCTTCTCATAATTTCATTGACATTCATTGTTAAAATATGTTTTATGTTTGAATTACACCATATCTCAAATAAAATATTTGAATATTTGGATCTAAATCTTGCACAAAATCATAAATTAGTTTAAAACACTATCATTAAAGAATGTTTCTTATTCGGTAATACTAATCCCCTTCTTTCATTCCTTTAATGAAGTTAAAGATTAGGAAAAAAGTCCGTATTTGATTTTTCTTAGTTCTAATCCATATTTTTAAGATGAAAATATTAATGATAAAATTAATACTTCTGATAAGTGTCTTCATTAATAGTGTTCACATTGTTAAAAAATAAATTGACTAAAATTTTACAAGCCTCCGTGAATATTACAATACATCAGAAATAAATTAGATTCTTATGCTGGAATCAGCATTTAAAAACTATAAATAAAATTAAATTATTTTTTTAAAATTTGTATATTATATAGACTTAGTAAATAATAAAATACTACTAAGTTATTTACAATATTTATCAATTATAATACTTTCAGTTGATAAATGAAGAAATATTATAATTTATTCAGATATAAATTAATGAGAAAATTAATAGTTGGAACTGAAATAATAAAAAATTATATTGGAATTATGTATATCAAGTCATTTAAAAAGAAGTGTAAAAAATATATGTTCTGATTCTTCTGTTTATAAAAAATGGTGGAAATTTGTCAAAGAAAATGAAAAAATTATGCATTTTTAAACTCATAACAATAAAAAAGTTTATTGTAAATGTTACTTTAAAATTACAGATTAATGCTTGGAGGCCTTTGCAATGGAACATTAGTACCCAGTGCTCTAAAGGCGGTAAGAGAAAAAACTCATCATCAAACAGTGAAGATTGTATTTCCGGAACAGTCTACAGATGCTGTTATTTACGTCACAGTGAGTTTCATTTTTCAACAATTCTTTATCGAAACATTATTTTTTCTTTACTTTTTTTCTTTATGGATCGCTAATAGAGATATCTACAAAAACATATTTAATGATCATTATCAAGAAGAATATCCATTAATGGAGGGGTGTTTAAATAAATAGTAAAATGTAAATTTTGTCTTGAGCTTTAAAGGACAATATTCTAATAATGGATGTCTTTGAAATAAAACAAAAATATTTATTTGTTTAATTTTACTAGTTTGAATATTTGTACAAATATGAGCATTAAAAGTGAAAAAAAAAGTTTAAATGCCTTAAAATAAAAATATTAGATGTTTATGGTTATTCTCGATCTTTTTTAAATTCTTGTTTTAAGGATATATTTAATACATAGATTTCGAAATGAGGATTTTTGAAAGGAAAATTATTTGCGATTTTTCATTAATACAATTAATTAATTAGAATATTATTAATTCGGAAGATAAGTAATTGTAAATTCTTTAAAAACTAGAATTTGTTTTTGATATTTTAGATAACTTTGTTTTACATACAAATCTATTCATATCAATGAGAAAGCATTACAAATACAACCAGCAATTTTCATGAGCGCATGATGAATTTAAATGGGTTAATGAAATTCTCAAATATATGATTTTTAAGGCAATGCAAAGAGTACATTCATTCACTTGATAAATAATCCAGAGAAAGAATTTAAATACGTTTAATAAGGTTAAGTTCTTAGAAACATTTTACATCAGTAATTAACTTAAAAGCTACTGTGAAAAAATAATATGTTTAATACTTTTTATAAGTAATACAAAAACATTTTAAAGATATAAGGATTCTTTATATTCATTCATCACATATCAAAATATCCTTACATTCAAACTCAAATTCACAACTATAAAAATGTTTTAATTCCAGGAGATTGAACTGATTGAATTTTACCAAATATTCATAATTCAGTTGTTAAGATTGGTCTAATAAAAGCAAATAAATTAAATAATTTCTAAGAATCGTAAAAGAACGTTCTGTTCCTGAATTAAAACTGGTAAAGCAACTATTAACATTATTGAGAACTACAAAATAATAATGTTTCCACTTTTAATAATTGCTTTTTATTAAAATAGCAAGTTTATAATTAATATAATAAAATATGACTCCTAGTCAAAATTAAAATTTAAAAACTTGACAAAAATTTTAAAATGCCAAGAAAAAATAACATTACTCGTAATTAAATTTTATGATGTTTTATATATATATGTACTCTACAAATATATTTTACTTTTACAAATAGACCTAATACGTAAGAAAATGTTTTTATAATGTTAAATATTTATACAGTGTTTTCTGATCTTTAAACCATTGTAAAATGTCAATAATAAATCTAACACATATATTCATTAAATTGATATCAAATTAAAAAGATGTAAGCAATTTTACAGCTACGTGAATTAATATGAACTATACAAATATCTTTAAAAAATAGATAACACATAAATGAATCTATTTTAATATAAAATAATTGATTTAAATGCTTATCAATTTAGTAAAATATAAAATGATAATCAAAACTTATCCAAAATTTTAAGTATTTTAAAGAAATAAGAATTTTAAGTGTCGTTTATTTTTGTTATATTCAATAAAATATTTTCTTAAATAAATTAATTGTTTCTTATTTGAATTGGTTATTTTCAGGTTGTTGTTGTCTTCTACGCTGCCATAATTCTTATTTTGGTGGGAACAAATATTCACAGATTCAGAAGAAGGGCAGCAGGAATGGGTATTTCTGGGAATGGTGAGCAAGAAGAACCAAAGCATCAAGTGGTTGTTAGGCTTGATCATAGGGAAAGAACATACCAAACGTCTGCTACACCAGAAGATATTAAAGCAGAAGTGGAAAACCAAGAAACTGATGGAGCTCTAGTTTGATTACTCGTGTCAAAATCAAAATGAACCATCACATTTATGTTTAAGTGTTTGGTGTTTATTGGTGTCTTTGTGAAACAGAGATTCTTAAAAGTCTGATAAAAATGTAGTTCATATATCACAGTAAATATTCAGTTGTTGAAATTCATATATAAATATCAAAATCTTAGATCATAACTTTTAATATTTTAAATAATTTTCTTATTTTGAGCTGAGAAATATTTTGTGTTTTCATTGGTTTTGAAACGTTTGTTGCTGCATTCATAAAATAATTCGTCAATTATTTTTCTCATTTTAAATTAAATTTCTCATCCTCATACGTAGAAAGTATTTTACTAAGAAATTTTATTTGGCAATCTAACTTGAAAATGTGCATGTAAGTTAATATGTATTGCATGTTGACTTCCATGCTTAATTATTTTGCTTATAACTTATGCATACAAAAAAATATATTTTATTTGAAAAATGTAGTTTCAAAACATCTTATTTATGATAACGAGCTTTGAGTAATAAAATTTGAGTATTAGAATCATTCATTATCATTAAAATAAGCACTAATAATATACAACCTGTCGGTATGGATCTCCATAAATTGAAATTTGTTAAACTGTATTCATAAAAACAAAATAATTCAAGTATGAATTTATTAAAATAACATTATTTTCCTTTCAGTTTATTTAACAAAAGTGTTTTCTATAAATTATTTTACAAATTATATTGCAAACATTTTACTAAAAATTTCTAATTTCAAACATTAAGATAATGAAAACATTATTAGATGTAATTATTGTGACGTGTTTTTTATTATTATAATTTACATTAGTAATTTTAAATACTTAAATTATCTATTAATAAATAAATTTACTGTCAAAAATTTTTTATACATATAAATGTTTAATAAATGATTTTCAAAATGTATCTTTTAAAATTTTTGATTAAATATAAGGCTTATTTTTGAATAATTTAAAAATATAGAAATAAGGCATGCTTGAAACAAGAAATTATTCTTATTTGTTATTAAATATTTTCATTCTTTTAAAAACGATTCATTATTTTTCTCGTATTATAAAATACTTTAAATTATAGCACAAATATTCATAAAATATTTTTTATTGTACAATCGCACTTTCCTTTCTAAAGTATCTTCAAAATGTAAGAGATCAAACTTTCAAAAACTTCTGAATTTTGCTTTTCAGTTAATGTATTAATATATCTTAAATTTTTACTTACACTTTCAAAATAAATGTATTGTAAGATTTTTTTTAAGTATTAAAAAAGGAACTATATTCTTTACTGTTTGAAGCAAACTCTCTTAAATTATCTTTGAATTATCTATTAAATTATCTTCATAAGTTTTCCATACATTTATATAGAAAACATGAGAAGCAAATTTTAATAATAATAATAATAAATAATTTTTAAAGGATCACTTAAGTATATAATTCTAAATAAATTCAGCATGCAGAACAATGTATATAATTTTAAACAATTGAGGAATGATTTTTCACAATAGTGTAATGATTTCTCAGATATTTAATGAAAACTGCTTAGAAAAACCTATTTATTATGACTTAGAAAATATAATTGTATGAAAAAACTATGAATGGAAATCTAGTGTTTGAAAGTCTAGGTTTCCATGTAAATAATATTGGAAAACTTTATTTCTATTTTGTTACAAAATCAAATAGCGTGCTTATTTATGAAAGAAAATTATTTATTTTGTTTAAATTTATGGAGCTGATCCAAATCAAAATTTCCCTTACTACTGACTAAACTACTAACAGGTTAAATGTAGGAAGATATCTTCCATCTCATGTGTACTGTGTCTGTTATAGTAGCAATACATTTATATAAAATGTTAAAGTATTTGAAAATGTACATAATATATTGATATTAATTCAAATATTTGATATATGAATAAAACAAAAATTATTTTTCTGACCTATGAAATCAAGAACAGAAGTTATAAATGTGCTTACATGCGTAAGTAAACATATCTAATTTCACTAGCATTTCACCATTGCTGTTAAAATTAAGACACATATCTGTATCATTGTCATATTCAGTGTTCCACACATTGTGCGTGAAAAATATCAATATATTTAGACTTATCTAACAACAATATAAATACTTGAATAAAAGTATATGTACATATAAAACACCTCAATCAAATAATTAGGAATTTTTTCATTCAAGAATTAGAATAAGAAATGTTTTGCCAAAAAGGTATCGACTTAATATATATACCAAGAAAATAAATACTTTCAAATTATGTAGTCTCTTAATTTTAATATTCGATATTAAATATAAAGAACAACATGTGTTGTTTCCTATTTTACAATGATGTTCAAATAAATATGTAAATTGTTTATTTCAAATGTTTATAATGCATAAATAACTTTGGTGTACTTCATAATAAAGGAAAATGTAAAAAAAAAATGTTTTGCATCATTCCTAAATCTATTATTTATATTTTTTATTCATACATTCATATACATTACAAGATTTAAACGAAACGAATTCTTTTTAGATTAATAGCTTGATTCCGTAGACATTTTAGTAAACAATTTAGCTTTTATGTATCATTTGTATCGACATAAATAATTTAGTTTATTTCATTTACAATAATATATTACAGATTTAAAAACTATATCAAACTTTTTTGAAAAATATTTCAATAAAAGACAATGATTAAAATATAAATTTGCGTTATATCTATTGATATATTAATCGAAAATAAATTTGTTTCAAGTAAATTAAGATCAATACCTTGTATATTTAATAAAGTGAAAAAATATTAATACTTGATTCTGTATAGAGAATTAAATTTATGGCTGAATTTTATAAATATTAATAATAACTTTAATTTAAAAAAATTACAAAATTAAAAGAATAAATTGGTCTTAATTTTTCATTATATTAAAAATTGAATTTAATTATTGAAATAATTTATGGGAACATAAATATGTTTTTATAAATTAAAAAGAACGTAATAGACTTAGCCTTTATGAATTGTCCTCCTAATTTATTTGATGTATATCTGCAATTCAAAGAAAACAATTTTGAACTATTATGAATTTTTTTATCCTATAAGCGTTTCAGGAATTTTAAGAAAAACATTAATTTGCATTTTATTTTACAATTCAATTTTATAATATTTGATTTTTAACGATCATCTTGAAGTTACATTACTAAATATTTACCACATTATAGTATACCTACAATAGAAATTTAATAAAATTGAGAATTTAGAAATAAACTCATAATCATAAATATAATTTGAAATATTTTATATAAATACCGCATTACAATAAAGAATATGTAATTTATATTTCAAACGCATCAATTAGTACACACTGGACTTGAAAACGTTTTATTATTTTTGAAGAAATAATTTTTTTATGTTCTTAGAAATGTTAATTTGAATCTTAAAGACAATTTGTTATTAAGTTATATAAATTAAAAATAACTACTTTGTAGTATTCTGGCTGCCATCTCATGGCATATTTTAATATATTTTATTATCGAAACAAGTAAAACTGTTAACAATTGTTGCTTGTTGATAATTCTTTTTAAAAACTGTTTTAGCTTGAATAGAATGCAGGTATTTTGAGTGATGTGAAATATTACTCTTGAAACTGCGTTAATAAAGTTTAAATCTATCACAGCGGAAAAAGACATTTATTAAAAAAATATATTTTATTCTGGAAATAAAATTTCATGAGATTCCATCTTAACTATGTCTAAATAAATATTTCTTGGAAAATCATCAACAATAAAACTGCTTCTCAGCAATAACCACACTTATATGCTTGGACATTGAGACAAACAGTGAAAATTTCAAGAAATTCCATTTTAACTAAGTCTAAATAAATATTTCTTGGAAAATCATCAATAATAAAACTGCTTCTCACCAATAACCCCACTTATATGCTTGGACATTGAGACAAACATCTACAGGGTGAAATATAAAAGTATAACTGCCTATATAACAGTTCAAAATGATGCTTGTGTTCATCTATTGCAGTGACTGGAGTATAGGGTTGAACAAAAAGCTTTGTGAGCAACATTTGATTGGAAGTTGTGTATTGATATCTGGTTTAAGCGCACACGATCATCCAGTAAGTGCGCATTTCCTGTATCAAAAACATCCATTCAGGTGACATATAGTGATGCTTCATTCTGAGGAAATGAAAATTTCCATAGAACTTCATTAATGAGTAGTGCTACATGTTTTAATGAAAATGAAATACAATGACCACTATATCAAGATGAACAAAAGCTTATAAAGATGTATATCCAATGGTTTACCATATCATTGATTAAAGTGATTATATGATGCACATTAGTAAAGCCGGTATTTATGGTGCCTGTAAACATAATATGTTTTTCATAACTTTGTAAACAAAATAGAAATTTGTCTTAAAAGAGGCACAAGTCAGAAATTTGCCCCAATTTCCAAAAATTTATTGTTTATGACAACTTTGATAGAGATTCTGTTTGTGTTGCAAAATAAAAGGTATCAAAAATTACAGAATTAAATACATGTTAAGTGATTAAAATTATATATTACGTATTTTTAAAAAAACTCACATAAAAATGATATAAATTAGAAAAATTGTTGAAAAGCTCCTTAGATATGTATTATTACACTTGACTTATTGTTATTTTTACCTATTTCAATTCATAAACTTTCAATTTTAATTAAGTTTAGGAATTTTATTTTAATATATCTCTCCCTTCTAAAAAATTCTAATCAGCATTATAATAATGCAATTATTTGTGGTGATGGTGATTTTAAATTTTCTATAAAAGCAATATGCACAACCATAATTAATAAAAGGCATATCGTAAGCAAAATGTAATTCTTGAATTGCAATGAATTCTTCAAAGATAAATTTTGGAACTAAAGGTATTTAACACTAACCTATCTCAAAAAGGGACATCTACCACAAAAAGGGATATTTTAATGGATATTAATTGGAATAATTTCTAATCATATAAATATATCTATGTGTTAAAATCCCACAGACATAAATATGTTGAAATCATTTTAAGTGAAAAATAATTGTCAAGAAACAAGTAAATAAACTTTAATTTCAGATTAATTTAAACTTTTTGTTTTATCTGTATACTTTATTTTATTTTGCAAATTATACTATTTTATTTCAGATAAAAAGCAATCTAATTTAGTAATAGATGAATGTTTTTGTTATAATTTTGTTTGATTAAATGTAAAATAATATTTGTCATCGATTAAGGCTAATTTTTCCTTATAAATTAGTGAAATTTTCTCTGTTATAATCAGAAATATTATTACAAATTGTAAAACTATTTTCATTTTTTATTATTCAAAGCGCATATATACTCCATCTATTTAAAATTTTATTCAATGCATTATTTCATTTATATTTGTTTCAATTATTTGAGTTTCAAAATTTATAAATTTTATGAAATTAGCTTAAATATTTATAGACGACTTGATTGACAACATGTTTAGTATGTTAGTTACATTAATTTTAACTGATATTCATACAATTAGATAAAATATACATATGATCAACATAAGGTAGATATTTTATTTAAAAAATAAATGATAAATTACTCTGTTTCGCTAAAATTAAATTATTATTTACTGGTATTGAATCTAGTTATTATAATCATATAATTTCCAGCAGATATGAAGCTATTATTTGAATGTAAAAGTAGATAAAAATTTTACTGATATATTGAAAAGTTTTTTAATATTATCTGATCAACATGCTTGAGAATGTTTACAATATGAGAAAATTGTGTGAGGATAATTTTATATAAACTGTTTAATATTTACTTCCTAATATACACTTAACTATTATAAAGTGGTTTAATATTTGCAAATTAGTTTACATTATATTTAGGAAGGATATATTTTGTGTATTTTAAACACGAAATGTACCTCTCCTATAAATAATGTAATTATAAAAATTATCTTGTCTCTTTCCAAATTTAAACTAAGAAAATTGAAAGTATTATAAATATTTCAGATTTTGTTTTTGAAAATCGAAGTAAAGTCCATCACAAAAAAACTTTTTTGCATGCTGAAGAACTTTTCTGTAGTCAGCTGAAAAATGCATTAAAATAGTGCAAAGTCGAGAACAATTTATTTCTTTTTGAGGCATTCTATATTTATTGCATGCTATAAAAGGACTTTCACTTATATTTTATGATCTAGACAAGGATATTAAACTTCATTTTATGACTAAAATCTCGATTTATGTGGGAGAGTTTCTGATTTTCAATCACAGCAAACAATTCATGTCAAATTTATCATTTGTTAAATATTTGATATGAAGCAAATAAAACTAGTTTATGGTTTTTTAATAATCATTTAATTCAGTTTTCATATTTGACAAAGGTTTTTTATCTTTTACATATTATAAATGATTTTATGTAATTAACATCATTTAAGACATATTTTATTTGCTATGGAAAAAAAAACTTGTATACTTTCTAGTTTACCATGAGCTAGAACGTGAACATGTTTCTACTAAAAATTGTACATTAATAAAATTTTTACGGAATTAGAGATTTTTTGAGTTTATAATAAGTTTTTTGTGCGAAGTAGGTGATTAAAAGTTTTGAAATCACAAAAAAGATCGAAATTAATTTTAATCGAAAAATCAATTTCTTTAAAAAAGCATTTAAATGATTAAAATTAATACTTATTTATATTTAGTCTTCTGACGTTATTTTAGGTACATTTTTAATTTAGAACTGCGTACTTTTACATTTTGAAATTTTAAAGGAATCAAAAATTTTGCAGCCATAAAAAAAATCTCTACAAAAACACGGATAGCAATTGGCCATGAGTAAGAGTTAAATATATGTATCATCACAAAGGATCTCCATTCTAATAAATATTTCCAAAAAATGGACAATTTTAAAAATCTATTGAGAAATGTATTAATGAAAAATGGATTAAAATCATAAATGAAAAAAACTTTTGATCTTAAATTTTCAAAATGTTGTCAATAAATTCTGAAAATTCTTTCTAACAATTAAAATTCTTTCGATTTATTAAATAGCTATAAGCTGATTCAATGCATAAATGCTCATTTGATGTTTTCAGTGCAATTTATGGTACTTAATATAATTTTAAACACTTATATTTTAATAGACATCGTGCTTTTCATAAAAAAAAAACTGAATTTCTTAAAAAATGTTGATAAAAAAACAGTTTCATAAAATAACACTGAACTGAATAACATTCTACATATAAAAATTAAATTTTTTTCCAAAACCATTGATGTTATTAAAAATACTTAGTGAATTTAATAATTAAAAGTTTTTCAATAAATTGAAAAATTGAACTAATTGTAAAGGACAATACAGTCCAATAATTTCTAGATTAGGCTCGAGGTAAAATCTCTAGTTACAATTTTAATAATATCATGTTTCTTTGAGTGGAAACATTTAACTATTGCAAATCAATATACAGATATTAAAGTTTTAAGCAATATCAAAAGTGCAGAAATATTTTTCTTCACTACAACTAGTTGAGTAAATAATAATTTTGCATTCATTTGAAAATGATCTTAAAGTTAACTCATTTTAATTGAATTTAATAACATAGTAACAAATTAATGGAATTTTTAAATGTGAAAATAAATTTAAAACAACTTTCCAAAGTGTCAAGTTAATATAACCTTTAAATAATGGATTCAGTTTTTTTATGAGTTCTAAATTTCCAGGTAATACTAGAAAACTTGATTTATATTTCTTGTTCAATCACCATATTCAATAGCTTGTACTAAACAATTTGTAAGCTTAAAGAGTCATTAAAATTTTCTAAGCTTAAATAATTACTAATATTAAATGCAATAAGAAATTAAAATAGTCACTGAATAAATTAAACTATTAAAATGTTTTGGCTAAATTTTAATAATAAAAGTGTTTTAGATTCATTGATAATTTCGTAGTAACTTTCACGTTTTAATAATCAAGATATTTTTTTATTTTAAAACTAAATACATGTCCCACATTTAAATATATAAATACACATTTGAGTTTTAAATTTAAAATTTCGTGACAAGCATAACATTTAAGTTTAATATTTCACATATTTGAATTATAATGTAAGTAACTTTTCAATATTTTTAATTCATAAAATGACAAACAATAAACCCATCAATTTCACTTTTAATTAAAACATTTAGCGATATAACTTAAAATTTATAATTTCATCATCATCTATGCTTGATGATGATTTAAAAATTCACTTCATTAAATTACTGTTAAAATGATAAGAATGCAATAATAATTACAAAATCATTTATATTAAGGCATAAAGTATATTATATGATTTTCAAACTCTACACATTTGGACGATTAAAGCTATAGGATGCATTATTGAGAGCTTTGCTGGTTATTTTCATATATTGTCATGTAATAATTCATTTTTCTTGAATTTAACATTTATATTTAAAAAAGAATTCAATATTTAATGCTATTGAATTTTATCTACTAAGATTACAATTTATTTTCTTTTGTACAGCATATTAATTCTCTGCTCTGATATAACAGTACATAGATTAAATGCAAGTAATAAATAACTTATTTAACGCAAATAACTACTATGTTAAGGACAGTTTTTAGCCAAAAATGTGTATGTTGCATTCCATTTAATTATTGAATTTTACGTCCAATAAAGACTGATTTTATCACCACTTTTATATAATTTACTTATGTCACTTTTTATCAAACGTTATATGTATCTGTTTTTTGTTTCCTACATTTTTTAAATAATATTAAAATTTAATTTAATTAATTGCTTAAACATTTTTACTACGCAAACTCAGTTAAATACCATCTTTCATAAATATAATTGTAAAAGTAATTCAATTCAACAATTCTTATTGTGTAGAAATGGATTGAAGCCATAAATGTGATAGTTTCATTTCAAACCAATAAGAATTAAATACCTTGACCAAAAATAATCAATACAAAATAAACACATTTATTACTGGTAAAGAAAGTTCTGATCATTTAAAATAATATAAAAGCTTAATTTATACGCTTATATTTGTAATGAATCACGGGAATTCAGATATTAAAAAATGACTCTGCTAATATCTCTTGAAAAGTGCATCATTTTCTGAAATTTGTCTAGCTTTTGGAATAAGTTTATCTCTTTAATCTTTTAAAATGTTACATATATTATTAAGGATTTTCTTATTTCATATTGACAAGCATTTTCAATTCATAACAATTAACTACACATGCATTAAATTTTAAATTGTTTTAATGCAAGAAATAATTTATTGTTAAAATTTTCTTTTCTTTTAATAAATTTTTTCAGTTAACAATAAATATTAAAATATAATCCATACAAAAAATAAAATGTGAATACTAAATACAATGACACAAAATTGAATATAACTGACACATTTTTTTTTAACATATAGATATTTTTTAAATTCTTAATGCAATTTTCATTATTTTTTTAGATTAATATTTTATTATTATATTTTGTTCTGTTATTTTAAATGAATGTGCCGAGTAATTTGGACATATTTAATTATATCTTTCATCATTTGATACTTCATCGTATTTAATGCAACAGTACACATTCTTTAATCTATATTTGTTTTGATAAAAATATGTGTGCATTTGGTACAGAGTGATGTTCACCCATATATTTAGATATTCAACGAAAAAATTTCAATATGCAGTAGTTTGATTTAACATGAATAGGAATATAAAATTATTTTAATTAAAATGAAAAATGCGACACATATGGTAAAGTCTTTTTTTTTCTGCCAGTGTTACTTACAATAACATATAAATATGTAAGAAGTGAGTATTTAAATACGGTGCGACATTGCGTGTGTGCGTTTTAGTTTCTTAACTTTATTCATTAATTTTTTGGTTAAATGTCGATATAAATTATTTTTTTCATAAAAAGTCCAATATGATAGCAAAATATATTTTATTCTCAAACATTCGGTTCCTACTGACTAAAATGTTTTGAGATAGTCAATACGACATTTCCTGTCACAGAAGATAAAATAATTCACTTCAAAGTTGGATACAAAGGATGTTTCCAAATGATAGAAGATTACATTTTTCGTCTCTTTTAAAACAAGATGTAAGTTCCACTATACATATTTCATGGTATTTTAAAGTTTTGAAATAGTATTTCTTGATAAATTTTCAGTGGCTTTACAATGGAAAATGTCAGAGTATAGTAGCATTTTAGTAATTCCTATAATTTCAAAATGTATTTTTAAGTTTGAATTTCTTGGGTATTAACATTTGAAAATAATTTTATTTTAGTATGTTTTTAATATTGAAATATTTTATATTTATAAATTTGATAGTAGGCGTTAATGTAGTTATAGAATATGTACTATTTATTTGAATTACTAGACTGCTTAGTCATTTTAAATATTTATAAGACAGGATATCTTTGTAGACTGTTAATTATACTGCACAGATTGTATTAATGGAATATGATTTGTGATTACATAATGTGCCCAGAAAATATGCATGGAAAATTCTACTCTGTAAGGAAATTTAGAAATTAAAAAATACACAAATTTTTTTAATTTAAAATTGTCTAAAGTGATATACAGTGAAGAAATATGTTTACAACAAATATGCGATAAATTTAAAATCTTCAAAATTTTATTTTAATATTATAAATCGCACTTTTAAAATTTCTTAAAATAAACATTGAATTTTGATGTTATCATAAACATATCTACAATTTATTTATTTTTAAAAAATAGTTAATTTTAATAAAACAAAATAAACTTAGAACAATCTAAATTTATATTCTAAACTATTTTTTATATAGAAATCAGAGCTTAATAAATCAAAATACGTTTAAAATTATATTTTAAATTTGTATTCATTTTATACATGAACGTATTTTTTTATTATGACATTGGAACTTATTAATAAGATTATTCAAAGACAAATATCTGACTTAATTCATTATAATATCATAATTGTTTTGGTGTATCCAAAAGAATCTATTCCTGTTAAGTCCTTATTTTAAAAGTTTTCTAACTTTCTTAAATTGAGAACTTTTATGAAAATGGTACACATATTTAGTACGTGTACAATATCATATGCAACGATTATTACCTGTCTATATACAATAGAAAATATAAAGGGCAAAAATAGATCTATTAATATTTTGAATACAACTATAAAAATATTTCTAATACCTATTAAAGATTAAATTTTTCAAAATTATTTTGGTGTTTTTATACAAACTTTTATACAAATTTTTAAACAAAACTTAATTCAAAAGTAAAATCCTCAATTTGAATGCTTAAATTTATTATTAGCTGTCTGAAAATTTATCCGATAATAATAAAAAATTAATATTAATGAAATAAAAGATAATAAAAATTTTAATTTGATTGCTGCATAAAACAGAAATTCAATACTTTGATTTAGAAATAAGATTTGTTATCTTGTAAACAAATAGAATAACAAAAATGATATTACAGCCTCAGATATAGTACTTATAAGTCAATATAGTTACACAATTACTTCTAAAATGTAAAAGTCTAAAAAGTACATTCTAAAAAGGTGACAGGTATTTTTGCGAATTTAACTTCAAAGGAGACATACAATGAAAGATATCAAACGTATATTAAAAACTTAAAAAAGTAAAAATCTAGTAGTGATATATGATATACTTTGAAAAATTTAATGTGATTCATATCTATAGCTTTTGGTTACGTGTTATTATACCTGAGTGCAAAAAGTCTTTCCAAATCAAAAATGTTTGACACAAAATGGTATTGAATATTAAAGTCTTCATTAAGGATTTTTACACAAGGATTCATTAGTTAATTGCACTTGACAGAAGACTTATCACTATTAAAATTATATATGACCATCCTAAATTTCAACAAAACTTATTTTATTATACTAAACTGAGTGCTATTATTGGTTCAAATTCATACGTTTATTATTTACCTTATATAAGATAGATGTTAGATGATAATACACTTTTATTCAGATCATTGTACCTAATATTTACATACATTTATATGAGGAATAAGTATCCACAAAAGCTTTCAATGGCATGGATTCAATGTATAATCTTAAAAGTATATGTATCATAAATGCAAGTATTAATGAAAATTCATTACTAAGCGGATTCAACAACGAAAATTTATTTTTGTCCAAAACTACCCATAATTATTATTGAAACATTTTTAATGTACTGATTAAGAAATTACGTCTAATGGTTTCAAGATATAATGATTGTACACTCTTCAAGGAGTTGACTATAGGAGCTCATAATCATTTGTTTTTAAATGTAAGGTCTTTGAAAAATGAAATATGTTTTTGTATAGAAATTACCACAAGGATTTCAGAAATAACTAGATTTATTTCTATAGTGCTAAAGATCATTTTTATAGATTTGATAAACTATTTTATTAATTTGTTTATTAAAAATAAATAAATATTGCCCCAAAATGTTACACATATTCTAGAGTTATATTTTATTTAAAAGGATGCTATTTCTTTGGTTATCTTTTAAATGCATTTTTTTTTAAAAAATAATTTATATTCATACAAATGTCAGATTCGAGTATGTCAATACGAATTATGAGCATGCATTGCATGTTTCCTTAAAATGTTTTTAATAAACATAACTTTTTTATGAAGTTTTAAATAAATCCACTGATGTTTTAAGAACGAAGAGTAAAAATACACAGAATGCAAAATGCTACACAACTTTTACAAACCATTCAAAGATATTTACATTTTAATGGTAGATATTTATTATTTATCTCTTCTTAAGTATTAATATTTGCAATATATTTATTTACGTATAAATAAATTAAATATACTTAAGATTAATATCTCTAATTGAAGATTTAAAAACAAAATAAATCACATTTAAAAAAAATCAAAATCGGAATTTTTATCATTGACTGTAGCCATCATTGACTTTTTTTATCATTGACTGTAGCATGAATGATAGCCATGCCATTCAACAATTTCAGTCAACCATAAGAAATAGGATTTTTATGGCTAATTTTGATTGAGGGTTTAAAGGTAATCTCTTATCTAAATAATCCAGTATTTCATAGAATAAGTTACGATCTTGGTACATATTATAGCTTTCACTTTATTAAATATGATTTTAGCTATAATATTTATTTCATTATAATTGTTGTGTTTCTAATTTTCTCGTTCGCTGCCGTTACAATTTTTATTAATCATTGTTTCCATGTGCAAATGAATGCTATAATTCTACTAATTCAGTAACAAAATATGTAAACAATGGTTAACAAAACATTTCTTACATATACAATTAAAACTTTACGATTTTTTTGTTTTTATTATATTTTCCATCTCCCTAAATATGTGTTTAAATTTTCTTACATTTAAAAATTTCTTTGATAAATAAAATTATTGATGAGTAATTGAGAGTTCCTTACAATTAAATAGGTTTTCTTAACCAATGCTTTAAAATAAATAAAGTAATTGATTTATATGAATGATACATAATTATTGATATTTGAATCAATCATTAAGAAAATATAATTGTCAAGGAAAATACTAGAAGATTAATTTAGAAAACAATTTATTTAGTTCCTAATCATCTTTTATACTTTTCAAACATCTTCAAATCAAACTTTAAAAAAAATGCACATAATTTCAGAAATTCGAAATATTTTCATATTATGCCTTTGTTGAAATCAGTATAAAAGTAATATTTATTGGAACAAATTTTTGATAAAACCCTAATAAATTATCATAATTTTTTAACAGGATGTTAAAAATATAATTGTACTCTTTGTTGCATAATTTTACTTTCTGTTGCATACTTCCGCTTTCGTGAATTTTTAGTACACTTCATTTAAATAAGAATAATAATATCACAGAAGTTAATTTTTTTGAGCCTTTTAATGATAAAAATCATTTTCCCTAAATAGCTCATTGTAAGTCAATTTTGTATACTTAAGCAACTGTAAGTAGTGTTGCTAAGAATATAAAATTATAAAATACAACTTATTAAGTTTATTTGATTTAAATGAATTTAATAAGTTAAATTCATTTAAATTAAGCTATATTAAAAATCATCTTATTTAAATAATTATTTCAAAATACTTTCCTAATTTTTAGCCATTTATAATTCTTTATCTGAAACAGTTTTATAAAATGCAAAGTAATTAATATCGTATAGATTTGCTAAAATAGAAAACCCTAATATTGTAAAAATATTTTGCTATCTGATTAGAAACATTTTATGGTAAAATTACTGAATAAAAATTTAACTGTCACTTTTATGCAATAATTAAAACAGGATTATAATAAAGTAAATATTTAAAATTTTTACAAGTCAGTCACAAAGTATAGCTTAGGGCTCATTATATTTAAAATTGACATAAGAATTTAATAAAATTATAACTGAAATATTTGCATTCTGTGAAAAGTTCAATATATTGTTCATCAATATGTTTCATTAAGAATTTAAGAATCAAAATCTTTGCTGAATATATTGTAATATGTAAATCAGTATTTTCTGAAATATAAACTAATACCTAAAAGTATTGATAAGTTAAAAGGAAACATTTTAAATTAGTAGCTGGTTTACTTCAGACTCTTCTCAGCTGTAAAAAAGGAAAAAAAAAATTAAAGCATTTATTATAAAATAATTGTTCAAGTTAAAACAACTAAAAATATATCGTTTTGAATTTTTAAGGCTACATATATGTTTAAAAAATAGTTTATATTTTTATTTAAGGACAGTATTGCATTTTAAACTATAATTTTATATCTATTTTTAAAAACTACACATCACTAAATTTATAAAGTTATATTTTTAATTAACAATTAAGACCATATTTATATTTTGATAATTTTATTTTTATCAAAATAAATTTTTCTTCCAAAATACATACAAATATAAAATTTACTGCTCTTCAATAACTTAATAACGTATCTACTTAGAATCATACTATTTAGTGTCAAATTGAGGAAATATTCTATTTTTTTCCTTGTTATAAATGTAAAGTTTTGCAAATGAAATTGATTTTTCTTGAAAATAATTAATTTAATTATTTCTGACTGACAATTCTTTTTGAATTTGTCGAACTAAAATATTTATAAACTGACACAATTTGTTGTTTTAAGACTCATTGATTTGAATATAAATTAGAAATGAAGTCTTCATTAATTTTCTCAGTCATTTTTCATTTGAGTTTCTTATTTTCTTCATAATTCTTTTTTTTTAATAAATTTTCCTTATTTTTCTTCATAAATTAAGGATATATTAATTCAAGAAAAAATAATATCTATGGAGATGTATTTAATTCAAATCATATTATGATATAAATTCAAGCACAAAATATAAGTGCTATTTTCACATATATTTCTATTATAAATGTCTTAGATATTATTTAATGGCAAGAGAAATTATTATTAATCATCGGGTCAAAATAAATTCTTTCATTTAATAATTAAAAGCATAAGAATGTTAAAAACAACTTCAAAAAATTGCAGAGAAAGTAATATTTTATTATTCAACAATTGTTCAAATCTATTACAGTTTAAGAGAATTTGTGGATTATAATTTTTTAGCATACGTACAGAATTTATTTTAAGAAGCTTTCTTAAATTAATAATGAAACTTGTTATGGGAAAAGATGAGTTAGACTATAATCTCTGTGAAATTAGTAGCAAACCCATACATCATTAATTAGTATCTAATTTTATAAAATGAACCAAACTAAATGAAGATGCCAGCGTCATCCATTGAAGTGCCTTAATCAGTCTTTCCAATTTATCCAGTTAATTTATGTAATTATATCTCTAAAGAGACGATCAAAGCAAATATGCTTGTTCCCAGTATTTGTATATTTTTGTCCAATATATATAAGTTGTAAAATTACACTTAATCTAATAAAAGGAATGCTTATCATTAAACAAGCATTTTACCATTTTATGGGAAGTGTTATGAAAGTTATGAATCATTAATCTATTATATGAATTTAAATGTCTTCTTATGATATTTAAAATAACGATTTTTTATTAGTGGTATAGTTTCCATACGTCCAATCTAGTTTAAGTTTAAGAAAATAGTATTTTTATTTTTTAAAAAGAAAATTAAATTCAATTGGAGTATTTTCTTATGATATTGCCAAAACTTTACCGAAATAAAAGTATTATATTAAAAGAATTAATTTAAAGTTAGATTTGACTTAAAATATCAAAATGTCTTGCAGAAATCATGTAATATTTATATACTTAAAAGTTACATTTCTAGCAATGATGCCCTTTTACCTTGTGACGTTTGCACTTTAAAAATATTCTATTACAGTTTTCAAATTAAGAGTATAAAGTATTTGAAACAGTAAAAATATTATCATTAGTAAGAGAATTTAAAGGCACTGCACTTATATTCCCATACGATATATAAAAATATTATGGTTTCACAGATATTATTTAGATTCTTATTGTATTCAATATCTGCTAAATATCTTTCCAATACTTATAAAATTATCTTTATTTTAGTAAGGGTAATTAGATCTGTATCTATAAAATATTGCTGAAGTATTGATTAAATAAATTACCAGTAATAGTTTAATTTTTTAATATAAGATAGTTAAACTTGCAAAATTGCTAGAGAATTTCCAACATAATATTGTTTTATGTCATTCTATTATCATAATTACTATTTTTTATTGATACGTGAATATTAAAATCTCTTGCAATATAATGCAATATTTTTAAGCGCATTTCATTAAAGTATTTTTCAACAAAATACATAAGAAATATCTCATTTTTGTTGCTCAATTTATGAACCTGATTATCAAAAAATTGTTTCTTAGACAGATTTTTGATATTTTCATTAATAATTATACTTTAAAAATATGCAGGATAAAATATTAATCTCCTATATAACTTGATAACATGTTATGTTAACAAAGAAAAAGAAGTAAATTTTAATATGCTCTTGCTTTAAGAAAGTGTTAAGTGATAAAATATAAGCGGTAAAATTTATTACCTAATCATGTCAGCTCTAATTAAATTATGTCATGGTAAAAGTCTAATTAATTCATTTGATAAATCGATTCTACTTGTAAAAAGAAAGTTGAAAATTATGTTTTACTATACTTTTAATTTTCTTTAGTATTGCAAAGAATCAAAAATTTGAATTGCTTAGCTTTTAAAAAAGATATGAACTTTAAAATTATGTTTAAAAAATTGAATTATAAATTTATTACTTTATTTACAAATATATTTTATAAAAAAATTATTTTAATTTTTTGCAACAATGATTTATGAAATAAAAGTTAAAATAAACGAAAACACATAATTTTAATACTTTTTACATATTATACAGTTAACAGTTAGATTTCGAATGAATTTTTTCAGCTTCGTTTCATAAATATAATAACTGGCACATAAAATAATTAATATATGTACAGCATCGGGATAAATTCTAGTTCATAAGTGCTTCTTATTTTAAATATTGTTAAGCCTAAATTTTGATAACAACTTTCATGTTTAAATTTATTGCAATCAGAACAAATTTAATTTTTAATATTTTTAAATGAACTTTTTGAATAAGAAATGTTGTTATCCAAATTATTTATACCCATATATTCAAGTATGTGACCGAACATAAAGTTAAATTTTATTTCGAATATACAAAAAATTTAATAACGATATTCTTAATCTTTTCAAAATATCAAACATTATATATATATATATATATATATATATATATATATATATATATATATATATATATATATATATATATATATATATATATATATATATATAATACAATATATTTAACAATGAAACATTATAAAGTTAAATGTAACAATAAAAACAGTAAAATATTAATGTAACAATTATTTTTAAATTAAATAAAATATAATTTTTTATTTTAGAATTTCAGGAAAAGCTTAATACAAGATGAAAAATTTTTATTCAATTTTCATAAATCAGTGGTGAGTATATAGCACAAAACTAATGAAATACAATTTAAATAACTATCCGTTTTTATTTTATTTCAAAGAAAACTGCAAAATAATTTAACATGTGTATATAGAATACATTAATTTATTTTAATATCACAATAAAAAATTAATTGATAACTATTTTACAACATAAAAGGAATTATAAAAGAACTTGGTTATATACTGTAAAAACATTTACAATTCTAATGACTGTTTTACTGTTCAAACATGAAACTGCTATATTTTGGTTTTTAATTTCTGCAAAGAAGCATTTTAAATCTTTTTTTCATCAGTTTATAATAAAATAATTTTATATTATTTTTTGAATAAATTTATTATTCAATAGATCAACTTCAGAAGATAATATACTTTAAATAATTTAATAATTTTAACATAACGATATATTTATAAATTATTCACCTGATATATTATATATATTATATATATATTATTCACCTGAAGTAATATTAAGCACATTCATTTTCTTATGAATAACTCTGTAATCTTCCTTAGTATTCTTTAAAACTGTTATTTATCTCTAAGCTGTTATCTTGTGAAATTATGCAAATCTAAAATTTCCTTACAAAAGGCTTACTCAGCAGTTTGTATAATTTGAAGAACAAAAAAAAATTGTCTTTTTATTATTAGATAATAAATAATAGTGCATTGATTGATGAGTTATTTATGCTAAATAGTGCTTTTATGTATTTTTAACAATGAAACATTTTTGTCATAATTTTCTCTAGGTGTGTTTTCTTCTATCTTTATCTTTCATTTCTCTAAAACACTCTCTTTTTAACCATAAATCTCACTTTCTAAGCAAAAGTACTTTACAAAACGTATTTACATTTTCAAAGAATATAATAAAGTACATAAATATTAAATAAAAATTTCTTTTCTTAATTTTCTTTTAACCACCGAATGAGTTACGAGAGTAAAATGGGTAGATTAATGTAGAAAGATTAATTAAGAGTGATTATTGTTCGATAAAAAAATTATACTTAAAAAAATAAAGTATGAAAATATTAGACATTTTTTTTTATTTCCAATGAGTCCAAATATATTTGTCTCTTGTAGAAGCTGAAGATATGCGATATTTGCACACACATACTTAATATCTATTTCAATACTTTCTATGAGTTAACTATTAATTTATGTTTATAGAGATACCTTTGTATTCGTGAAGTGTTTCTGTCAATTTTTTGCCAATGTTTGTTATCATCTTTCTTCAAAACATTATTTTATTAAATCTATATTTTAAATTTTATGATAACCTAATTGATAAAATGTAACTAAACCTAAATTAAAGTACGAGGAGAAAAATTTTAAATCAGGAAATATGAGCCTTATATTTTTACTCTTTAAAATTTATCAAATTATTAACTTAAAAAAATACCTTTTTCTCACAGAAATATTTGCACTTGTAAGATATTTTAAAACATTTTCGGAATTTGAATTTTATTTATGTAAATGAAAAAATGTTTTTAAGACATTTTGTGGTAATTGTAAGTAAAATTAAGTTTATCGTATAAGAACATTTTGAAAACAAAATTTATAATTATGTAGAAAAAGATAATATGAAGTACCTGTGCACATGAGACTATATAGTTTTATTATATCTGAATATACTTTCGAACACAAAATATTTTCATTTACATATAATTTAACTGTCCAACAAAAGAATTTGTTTTAAAAAATGCAAATTTCATATCAACAATTGATTATTTCTTCTCACATTTTATTCCCTGATCTATATGGAGAAAAACATTTAAACATTACATCAAGATTTTTCGTTATGCTTATCATATGTAAGAATAAAATAAAAAATAACATACCAATGAAAAATTAAAAAGTTTAGAGCAAAACAGTAAATTTGAAAAATGCTTCAATTTATTTATTTATGAATGTATGTTATTTATTTTTCAATATTTTTGTAGCATAGGATCTGAAGAAGAAAGTAGTATTGGGTTTAGAAATTTATATAAGTTTTGAGTTAAGCACACATTAGCATCGAAAAATATTAAAAACTGAATCTTACAGAACTTAATATATTTAAAATACAAATTGGTTTGTATTTTAGATAAGTGTCTTAATTTATTTACCTACTACAAATGAAGTCTGGTTAAATAAAACATAATATATAAGACTTCCCTAGTTATGTATTTATCATATCATATTTAATTTGCGGTTTTTAGAAATAATTTATATTATTAACAGTTTTAAAAAAATGTTTTTCATTTTTTAAACGTATAGCAAGCATTCAAATAGCTCTATCACAGTTAGATTTTTTTTCAAATGTTTTCCAATATATATATATATATATATATATACGTAAAGAAAATATTTTAATTTTAAAAAGTCACATTAATGAAACTAAGGGCTTCCTTTATTCTAATAAGCGTTGTATCTTTCTAATTTAAGTACAATTTTTTTATTCATAAACTATATTTTTCATTATCGGTTATCTATAAGAAATCCCTTCTGTATTAAAAAGTTTTAATGTTTTTGATGACAGAAAAAATCAGAAAAGTATTCACGAAACATCTTGTCAGATTCTAAGAAAAAACCTTATTACCTTAAGTAGTTAGCAGAAAGAGAGTGACGGAAAATGGAAGTAATTGCATTTACTTGTTCTTAGTTCCCCAGTAACATATCCTTTATTCACTTCAGTATGTTGGTTAAAGAATTTTTTTTCCATCATGTCAGCAACTTTTAATGTTTAGTTAATGAACTTTAATACTATACTTGAATGAATTCTGTATTGAGTTCTTAAAACTCGATGTAAAAAAAAACATTTTTGCATTTTTACTACAGAAAAATATATTATCCAATAAAGTAAACCAGCTATTTTTGAAAGTTCCACATACACAGGTTAAAATATTTCATGCATTTAAAACGCCTTAAGCATTCTGTGCATTTTCATTATTTTCGCCTACTTCTTAGTTATTTTATGTTTACTTGTTCTTTTCACATACTTTTAAGAATAAATATTTTATAATGTTGTTTCTTAATATATTGAAATGTTTTTATAAATACTGCTACACTTAATGTAAAGTACAATTTTACTTTTAAGTTTCTAGTAAACCAAATATTGGTAAATAAAATTAACAGAATGTAATCTTTAAAGAATATTTTAAAATAAAAAATAAAACTGAATGACAGAAATATCAGTTTAATATAATTAACATTAATTTACATTCTTATCCAATATGTTATAAGCTTATATTATTTAGAATTAGATTCTTACTCCTTCATATTACTTACTTTTATATGCATAGTCTGAAAAACATTATAATTATACAGAAATGTAATTAATTATATTTACTTAAGGTTTTTGTAACCATGTCAATAAATGTAACTGATAAAAATATGACCAGCCAAATACATTAATTATTGTTAAATGTTAAAAAGTAAATACCCTAAAAAGTTTTTGAGGAATTATTTTATTTTATTCAGTCCTTATTTTGATCTAAGTAAAATATTTTATCAAATTAATCAAATGAATCTCATTGTAATTCACACACTCCAATATTAATTTTAAAAATAAAAAAGTTATAATTTTCAGGGAAATAAACTAAACTTGATGTTTCCAACATTAAGATATTTAAAATGATATATTGTGCATAGACTAGGTTTTCTATTGGCAATATACTGACAAAACATTGAGGCCAACATTAAAATGCTGTTTCTTATAAAGTAATGGTACAAAACGTAACATATGTTTCAGTTAAGTAAATGAGTTTATCATTTTTGAGACTAATATTTTAGTTATTTTACTGTATTCATTGTAATAGAATTGTAGAAAATAAAATAAATAATTAAATACATAAAATTAGGAAAACACTGTTTTTTAATGTGATAGATTCCTAAAAAATAAAAAAAAGATATTTAAAGTAAAAAACTTATTTATATATTAGAAATTTTTTTTCTTTCCCCAAATTGTCCAACAAATAAATTATCAGCAATGAATAAGATTATTATTCAAAGAATGCCTTATGCGAAGAAATAAATGATAAAAATGCAACCTATAAATATGAATAACAAATACAAAGTCTTAGAAATTCGTTATATACTGATAGAATAATTAAAATTTTTAAAATTTGAATTTCAAAAAAAATTGGATTTTGTTTTACTTGGTACTAAAAAATTTATAAATGTGTTGTCATTAAATTGGGATGATATTGTAGTAACGCATATTTAATTGACAGTTATTAAAACATATATCTCTAATACTTTTAATTTTTTAATGTTAAAATACAACACTCTTTCAAAAAATTACATTATTACCAAGCAATATCGATATGAGCTATACATATTTAAGATTAATTAATTGTGTAAAATTTTTTCTGACAAACTTACTGTACATGAATCACACTGTCACAAATCAAAACACTTTAGCAATTATTTATAATAATCGGGACAAAAAGATAATCCTCATGTATTTATGATTAAAAATTTCTGAAATTATACTTTTTATTACATTTCATCAGTTGAAAGAGTGAACATTGAACCCTAAATTGCTTATTTTAAAAACAAATTTATTTGACAAAATAAAGTCAACCAAAATTTTCTTGGAATTCATAGAAAATATGGAATTTTATTAATGTTTGAATTTCAATATCATTTTAATTTACATATTTTGATGTATGAATTTCATTATCATTATATCTTATGTTATATTGACATTTAAACTTACTTCGCAGGACTAAATTACTTGGAAGGATATCTGAATACCTAATGCATAATAATTTAATATTTATAATAATCTATAATAAACAAAATCTTCAAATTGTAATTGAGATACTGTGAGTGTTTTGAAGAGTCAATTCTAGAAAAGTAATTATGTGATTAGTCCACGAATATTATCATGTAAAAAGCATAAGAATTCTGTAAATTAGAATTCCTCTTAAATCTTTTGTGAGAAATACTTAAGATATATTGCAATAAGTTAAAGTGGCGCATATTTATAACGAATTGTTTTTATTATAAATAGGATTTACTTTAACTCAATCAAAAGGAAATCAATAAAGAAATCAAAATTCTTAAAGACATTTACATATATATATTGGAAACCAAAGTACTATTCTTTACTCTTACATACTACACTTACATATAACATACTTATTCTTGAAGTAAATCTATTCAAATTTTCTATTTTTTTAAACAGTAGGTACTGAATAAAGATGTCTAAATAAGATTAATCTTTATTTTATTGAATTGAAAAAAGAAATCATACCATTATAATGACGCGTGAAAGTGCATATTTTTAAAAAATAATTCATTATTTTTACTAGCGATATAAGTAAATTTTTCTCATATAATATTGTCATATCATAATACATCTCATATCATTTTGTTAAATTTAATGTATAATTAGTAATATCAATATTTAAGTTTAAGATAATAAATAATAATTCTATTTCATATTTACCATAAATATGCAAAAAAGTGAAAGAATATAAGGATACAGATCCTGTAATATAAATTATGAGAAAATTTCTTATTATGGAAGGGTACTTCAGCCAATAAAAAAACTAAAGACCACGATATTTCTGACGATTATTTCAGCTGAAAAATATATCACAATAGCAATAATAACTAAATACCTCATTTATGATATCTAGAACTATTTAAAAGTTTAAAAAATGACTTGCAAATTAATTTTATAAAAAAATATTCTTTGAGATTTAAAATGATTTATCCCATTTTAATAACTTAAATAATGATGATTTATGAGTGAGTAAATTTTTTATTTGTCATTTTAAACAT